>OMNW01008949.1:6080-32941 GCA_900303245.1 Selene dorsalis
CTGTGGCCAAATCAACTGTTTGTTTTTCAAGACTGATGTTTATTTCTGTCAGTTAGTTTCCGCTTGACACACCAACAACCGGTGGCATTTTGCCCGCAGCCACAGCATTGCAACCCAGCTCTCACCCACCGACGCGCGCTCCCGCCCGACGAGCGCGGGTGCACGAGCGGCGTTCCAGCGTTGTCTCTCACTGCGAAACTTGGGAGTTGAATGAGCAGCAACTAGTACAAGTCAGTGCCGCCGAGCTCCCCTCACTGAAGCCACGCTTTTTTCTGTATTTTTGAGAAAAAGTCCATCTCCAGAAGAAACAATGGAAGCGAAGAGAGTGGAGACCATTTCTGCCCGCGTGGATGCTGCTGTTTCTTCACCTGGTAGGACAGTGGTCGCATGTTTTCACTTGGTTCACCGCTCAGTTTGGTGATTTACGGCTGTGTTGAGTTGCGTTTGATGACGACAGGCAAACTCCGTGCGTGTGAAGCACAGTTTAATATTGCCTCATTTATCTCTCATTAGCACACACCAGGTGGAGTGAAACTTGAAATGAGTGTCACTGTTGGACCAATCCTTAATTCGGCTGGTGGGCTAATTGATGCAACAACAAACGCCATTTTGATAAAAAGTCAAACTTTTGCAAAGTCAAGGCTAACGCTACCTTGTTTCAACTGAATTACCAATTAGTAATTGAACTCAGATGAAAAAGTTGAGATTGTACTGTTAGCATGAACCCTTGGTGAGAGGCAACGTTAAATTGGTGCTTTAAACGGAGGCTGGCCTCATTCTGTGTCCATGCCAAAGCTTAGCCTGCATGCTTCCGCAGTGTTACTGTGACTGAGGAGCCCTGTCTTGACTTTTGCCTTCTCTTGAAAGGAAAATATGGTGTGTGTGTTTGAAGGCTTTGCGGAGTTTATCAGAAATTCAAGTGAGCAGCAGCAGCAGTTTCTGTTCTTCATCATTGCCGTTCCTGCTGAATGCTTTTGCCAACAGGGTCATAAACTCTTATTTTGGTAGGTAAGGTGTGGCAATTCCTGTTGCATCGTGTGTTGTTTACCTCTGTGGCCTCATACTTCAACACAAAGCGATTGAACCCATGTGTGATTAAGTAATTAGACTCAATCGCCATCAGTTAAAAAAAAAAAAGAAGAAGGAAATAATGGTTTCAGTAGCTCTTCCTCTCCTGTCCCCCCCCCTACAGGTCTTGGCCAGCATTCAGAATAATGATCTCTCAGTTATAGTCCATAGGTTTCCCCTCAGGGTGTTCACTGCCTCTCTCTTCTGTTAGAAGTGCAGTTAACCGCTCGTCATTACTGACGCAGGTTAATGTTTGTTTGCACACCTAATTGACTCCTAATTATTCTATGAGTCATGCCCTCCAGACTTTGAACAGACTTCAGCCACTGAGAGGTATTCCACTTGAACATAACACTCCCTCAGCAAATGTGTCTCAGAAATTTTGATTTCCCATGAATAGCCCTTGTACCCACAGCATGGGGACTGGGAAACAATATTGTAATCAACCACTAAAATAACTGCGATTGATTGGTAAAGCGCATGCTAGCAGCAGAGGGTGCGTACATTTTGACAAATGCTACTGTAGAGGCAGGAAGAATCCATAATGGGTGCGGGCACAGGACCAGAATAAGACAGTTGCTGTGTAAACTTCTTTCATTTCTCAGTTAGAACACCTAGGTTTGATATTACTGAACAACATTACTCGCTGTGCATTTTGCAGAAATATGTTTTTATTAGGAAACCTGGATGTCTGTTACCTTGGATGTGTGTGTGAAAAGTAAGAGATTTCACTAGTTTGTTCCCTGGCAGCAAGTTGCTCATCATCTCCCTTACCTGCTGTAAGAGAGGCTCTCTTAACTTAGTGACTCATTATAAATGAGACAGTTATGTAAGGCAATGAAGGGCCAGTCCAGGGGACCAGAGTCATTTACAGCATTTATCTCTTGCATTGCTAAGTATTCACTCACTTAATCTTGTAGAGGGAAACAAATGGCGTCATTGCCGCTTTTTTGTTTTTTCCTCCATATGCTTCTTTTCCTCAGCTCTCCATCATTTCCTTTCCCCTCACTCTTTAAACCCCCCCCCCCCCCACCTCTTTGTTATCAGTGGGCAACCACATCACGGTCTCTCCTCAGGGAAATCTTCAAATATAATGATTGCCTACAAAAATGCTACAGTCACCCAGCCATGAGTTGATCCTCCCAAGAGCTGCGTCCTTGGTGCAGTGATTCTTTGCATCAGTACCTTGAAGCTCTCTCGGCTCGCCATTGCAACTTCTGTCGGTGCTTGCCAACGGCTCCCCTAGACATTTCCTTCTTTGCTGCTGTATCCCTGAGTTTCAGATAGACGGTACATGAAATACAGCCCCACAAGGGTTAGACTTCTGATTGAGCTACTTTCAGCACCACGGCTAGCTCTGTCTTTTGTACTTAAATAGTTTAGAGTAAGCGTTGTCCATCACTGGCTCTGTGTGTGGAGTGTTGCCTCGTCCTTTGAGTCAGTAGGAATTATAATAGCTAATTATTAGGTTAAATTGTATATTCAATGTCTTAACAGCATTATGTAATAAAACATAAACAATAAAATTGCCATTAAGCATTACTGCATAGCTGTTGAATCGTTGGCACAGTTAGTCGGATTTGGATTTAATTGCTTAACAGTCAGGAGCTTCAGTAAATATTCACATGAAAGCTCAGACTGGGGAAAAACTTGATCTTGGTCACTTTGACCGTGGCTTGATTGTTGGTGACAGATAGGTTGGTCGGAGAATTTCTGTTCTGAAACTGCAGATCTCCTGGGATTTTCAGGCACAACAGTCTCCAGAGATTTTGCTGTGAATGGTGTGGGGGGGGGACATCAGGGAGCAGCAGCTGTGCAGATGGAAACACCTTGAGAGAGGGGTTAGTGGAGAATGGCCAGACAGTTTGAACCTGACAGAAAAGGTACAGTAACTCAAGAAGGCTACACTTTTGACTATAGTGAGCAGAAGAAGATCACAGAATGCATAACACTTGAAACCTCAAGGCTCACCAGAACTCAACAGTCTGAAGACGAGAGAAACGTAGCCTGGTCCACAGAATTTGGCATCAACAGCATAAATCCATGAACCCAATCTGCCTTGTGACAGCAGTCCAGGCTGGCAGTGATGATTTAACTGAGCAGACATGGTTTGAATGCCTATCTGAGCGTTGTCTCTTTCCAAATGATCACAATTTATTATCTTGTATGACCTCCTCGGTCACCAGGTAAATCTACATGAACAGGAAATTGGCCGTGTGAAAGTGTAGCTGGCAAATCAGCAGAAATGATGTGACATAGTCATGTCAACATGAAACAAAATATCAAAGGAAAGTTTTCCAAAATCTTCACTTTAATCTTGTTGAATCCATGCCACAAAGAATGGAGGCTGCTTTGAGAGCAAAGGGAGGCCCTACCCAGGATGAAATGGGGTTTCTAATGAAGTGCTTGGCGATGGTCTGAATGAAAGTACACCGGTGGGGGCAACTGCAAGCACATGGTGAGGAGTTAAAGGTCTGGACGGTCAGTCTTTATTCAAATCTGCATATGCATGACTTGACAAATTACAGAGAACAAACAGGCCTTTTCAGAAGTAATCACTTTTTAGGACTGACTCACAACTGAGTCAGGATTTTAGTTAGTGAGTTATGTTTCTCGTCTTTGATGCAACCATGTGCAACAGCCCAATCACAGCATTTGTTAATGTCACTGAGACTTTGATATCTCAGCACAGCGTTTGACCGTGATTGTGTGTGTGTTTTTCAGATTCATCTCACCATGATAAAATGGAATAAAAAAAGTAGTTAATCATAAATTGTCAGGAATAACAGAGACGATTATTTGTGGATGTCTCAGTTTTAGTGCAGAGCTTGTGCAAACAGAGTTGTTCTGGTTCAGCAGGGAAGGGACCATGGTGAGCTTAGATAGATGTCAGCTGGAGCTTTTATGGCATCAAGAACTGACCACATGCAGTGTGTGAGTTTTTTTGTGTGTTTTCACAGCATCTGTCAGCCAGGGGTCCCGTGATCACAGAGATCCAAAGGCAGAGATGGAAGAAACTGCTCCAGAACTGTCAGGCAGTAGTAGAGTGTGTTTTAACTTCTCAGTGGAAAGTTTTGACAGTTTGCAGTTCTGGATCACCTCTGTGTTTTTTTTCTACTGTTTGATTTGTTGTTAAACCAAATTTCAAAGTATGCTTTAATAAACTTATTTAAAGGCAAAGTAAAATAAGATGACGCCAACATCTTCAGGAATTTCTTTAATAGCAAATGTAATGGTATTTATCGTTGTTTCTGTCTCTTGGTGAAGAGAAATCTTTACAGTCACGAAATCACTGAGGGTCGCTGGTGTTTTGGGTCTCTTTTCCTAGTTTTATGCTCCTTCTATAAATATATTCATTATGGAGCAATTTGACTCACTAAAGAGTCAGATCTGGTGCATCAGATGGTCTTAATGGCATACCAACTGCTGTGACATTAAATGGAGTCATTAGGATCAAGATGGGTCCCAGAAAGACGTCTCTTGTTTTTGGTATATATTCTTTTTAAGCCACCTGTGTACTTCCTCTCTACCTGTCAATAATAAAGCCAGTCATTGGTCTATCAGGGATTACCCACACCATTAATTTGCCTGCTTGTTTCCAACAGATTTTGTTTGCTTTGATTGAGCCTTTGTTTTTTTCCTTGGAGATACTGGGTGGGGAGCATCTGCTTACATGGACCATCTGCCTTGGGAGTCAGGCCAGAGAAGAATGAGGCAAGGAGACGTGGAAAGAAACAAGTGTAAGGTGAGGATACAGGGAACAGAGAGAAGGAGGCGGAGTAAGACAGTGATTGATAAGCAGAGTGTGTGTGATTGGGATGTGGAGGCTAGTGAGACGCTGGTGGGAGGAGGGTCAGAGCACCGGTGCTGGAGCTGTGGGGACAGCCGAACATAAGGTGCTTGTTTATGACTGCTGATAGCTAAAAGAAGCGGACCGTCTTTCATGTTTATATTTCCACCCGCAGGCTTGTTTATGCCACAGATTTACTCCATTTGACTTCCTTGGATGGAGTGCCAAAGAGGCGATGCCAACTGGGTGGCGATGCTTGGCCTCAGCTTGCAAACATGTCTTTCTTTCTTTGTGCCAAGGTCATAATGAGGATAAACAGTGTTCTCTAGAGAAAGGGAACTTTGGTCATCTGACATTGTGCGCGTGTGTGTGTGCGTGCGTGTGTGCAGTGACTTTTTTTGTTTAGAACCTTAGAATAACATTTTCCAAGGCTGAAGCTCCTCATGATAACTTTATAATATTCCTCGTTAACTTTTCATTAGTTTCACCTTAACATCTTTGTAGATATTTGATGATGCTAATGTGTTAGTATTATTTACTCAATGTATTTAAACTGAAGGTTTTCTCTCTCTCAAGGAAATCCTTAGTAGTAAGACAGTTTAATTAGGTGTGTTCCCTTATCATTATAAGCATCCTGCTGCTCACAGTTTTCCACTTTGTTGTGTTCACTTGGCAACTTGACATTCAGATGCTGTAATTTGGTTTAGCTCTTATTTTACCTGTCATCTTTCTCTGCTTTGTTTCTTTGAGGTAAGATATCCTGGGGCTTTAAAGCTTACCTGCGCTAATTGGTAATCATTGGTATTTATCATGGTACCTGCCTGAAATATTATCTTTCTACAAATAAGCTCAAACACCGTGTTATTATGTGCTTTTGAGTTAATTTACAGCTTGTGTACCTTTTCACATCTCACTCCCACAACATTACTCTCCGCTGTGAGAGATGCCTTACAAAATCTAAACTGAAGCAAATGACAAAACCACATCAAAGATTCAGCCGTATGTCCGGTAGGATCGGTCTTTCCAAGGACTCGAAGATGAAATGGTGTCAGAGCTGAACATCATACAGGCCATATGTGGAGGCAGGCCTGGCATGAGTGGCCAAATGGAGGGTCCGTCTGTCTTTCTTTGAGTCCCAGTGGGTGGGCTCAAAAGCCTATTCTGGGCTGTCGTCCCTCCAAAAGTCCGTGTCCTACAGGGTACAGCCAGCACTTAATATAGACTCCATAACAACACTATACTAAACATATCTGTTATTCCAAAGGGAGATTATGAAATGCAAAGCACACAGACGTGAGCCAAATGCCAGCCCGAGTCCATCTTACTAATTAAGATAGGCCTGAAAATAGATAGGAGGAATAGTAACTGTTTGCATAGAAAAACAATGGCAATACCAATAGGCTTAGCTGTAGTGGCTTTAATAAGTATGTGTAAATTTTCTCCTAGAGTTGTGTCAACTTACCTTGAGAATAATGGAAAGAATGTGTCAGCTGTATGGTAGATGTGGCATCCTTGCAGTGTGCAAGGCTGACACCAAGTGGTTGTACAGAGGAAATGGTGTCTCAGGGGGAGAGTCGAAGCTTTCCACACATTTCTCATTCAGTGGTCCGGCTGTCAGCCTGCAAATGGAGGACAGTGTCCTTGTACTCTTTATTGTGTGATCAGTTTGAACTAACACAAACAAGATCATCTCAGTGCATACTTTTACCCACTGTAATCTAACATGTGCAAGTCAAGTTAAACATTGGTGTATCTTTGAGGTGCAGTCTACATGACCCTTCATGTAAGACAATACTGTTAATCACTGGCAGAGTGAGAATGCCCACCACAATATTCCAAATTCCAAAGGTATTTAATATGTCATTATAGAAGACTAACAAAACTGAAAATGTTCACAATTTGTTTCTGCTTTTCAAGAAAATGATTCCTAAGATTAAATCGTATTTGTACATAGTATAGTGCAGACAAAGTAGTTATACTGGATCAGCTGAGTTTGAGACAGCAAGGACAGCAAAGTGATGTGTAAGTGACAGTAATATACCTGGTCTCACATACAAAAACAAAATGAACACTTTTATAATCATTATTTTAGAATGAAAAACATGGCAAATGTGTGTGGATTTTGTCGTCCGTCCTAAACACAATGAACAAGTACAGATGAGGCGGTAGGCAACTTTAATCTACATTAGTTATGCACCGGCACAAAAATTGCCCTTTGTTTGATGAGCCGAAAATGAGAGCATCCCCCCGGGAAATGAAAGTGACCTTACAACATAGACCTGTGGATAGAGGCTATATACTTCTGTATGCTTCACTGGCACCATGACATGCATCCTTTCACAGAAGGTGCCCCAAATCCCTCTAGGTGCTTGTATAGTCACCAGCGCAGTGTTTCTGTACACGCTGACCGATAAAGAGCCACTGTTATCTTCAGATAGCAGGCGCTGCAGCTGAATAATTTATGGAGCCATTCCAACACATTGACTCAGAAAACGACACACACCCACAGAGGGCAGGGACGTGGCACAGGGGTTCCTACAAGTGTCTCGGGAGGTGTGTTTGTTTGTGTTAGGTTTTGTTTTTTTGTGCGAAAGCAGCCATTTTTAAAGCTCTTTTGCTGGCCTTTAATTTCTCAGACATTCCTCATGTTTGACTTTTTTTTCCCTCCTCAAAAACTGGATGCTACATTGGCCATAATGCCACAGTCCATTTAACAAGTGGGGGAGGGAGCAAGTTTGCGAAAGACCAGGCAAAGTGAACTGATGGACTGTCTGCACTATTCGTTTTCATTATGCTGAGTTGCCTTCTCCCGAGAGCTTTGTCAATTACCCATTTAAAAAGTGCTGAACCTTTATTCATGTAATAATTAATAGTGGTGCATAATTGAAGCATGATAATGAACAAATGCTGTGACTGACACATAATTGTATCAGCAAAATTGTTAGGTGGGTCTTATCCCTGTTTTTCATTATCTTGTGTGACATTTCGATTAGCCTGTGCAACTGAAGCTTTTGATACTTGTAATTTGAATAAACCAGTTGCAGTCCGGGGATGCAGGGCTCCTTAACCAAACCAGGAAGGAAGCTTCTCTTACACCATGGTTATATAAAGTACAGTTATGGAATCCTCCTTTTTCTGTACATCTGACACTGACCTTAGCTTTGTGGTGGCTAGTATGTTCTCCATCCTATCAGATTACTCGACCATGGTTCAAGAGGCGATTGTATCGATTTCAGGGCGGCTTGAATAAATAAGTTAACAACAGTTGTTTCCGCAAGAATGCCATTATGGAGCTCTCAGGTTTCAAAACGAGACAGAAAAAAGCTCTGAGATTTACTGATCTATACTTCACTGAGATGAGCCCCGCATCTGTAAGTACTGCATTGCAGTTTATTTAATCCACAGGGCTGTTTCCCCTCTCGCATTCTGCTAATTTTAGCTGCCACTTTGGAGGACAAGGTCGTGATGTGTGTGTGAGAAATTGGGAAGAGGAAGAGAGTGTGTGTGCGTGTGTGTGTGCGCGCGCGTGTGTGTGTGTGTGCCACACAGATAGCCCAGATGCACACAACCTGGATGTGTCTTGTGTCTGGCCCTGCTGTGACTACCAGCTGACCTGCTAACACCGAACCACAGGGTTTCTGACCACCGTGACATTGGAGGAAAGGAAAGATGGCATCGACAGCAGCAGCTCATTTCAAGCTATTGCAACAGAGAATAATGAGCATGGTTTTTGCAAGGTTCTGCAGTGGCTATAGCAATTCTGTGTATGTGCTAAAAGTTTCATGGGTGGGCCTGGGGATGATGCAATCATTAGAAAAAGTTTATAAATCCCCTAAAATGCAATATTTCCCTTTGTTTTAGAACACATTATTTTTACATTTACACCATTTTGACAAGGCAGTATTAATAAAACAAAACAGACACAAAGAGACTGTGCTCAATTGATGTCCTGTACTTGAAAGTCACTTTGGATAAACGCATTTGCCAAATGAGTTTATATAATGTAATGTCAGTGTAGCACAGCAAAACAATTCAAGTGTACAACTTATAATTGTAAATCCGCAGGCTTTGAGTCAAATTGTAGCATACAAAATACAACCTCGTACACTAGCAGAAAAAGTGCTGTTCACACATCATGTAAGCACCAGTCATATATATTTGAAGTGGACAAGTATAGCATACTGCAACATAAATTTAAGCATCAAAGAAAAAAAAACAACAACAACCGAAGGGCACTGGAGAGAGCGCAGACCTCTGTCAAAGCTAGTGTCAAACACCATACGCCAGACTTCAGAGAGCAACATTCAAAGTAATCTGGGTCTGCTGAATTCAGTGGATTCCTCTGGCTCATGCATCAAGTCCAGTGCAAACTCACACCGTACGTTTTGGTTAATCCCGCTGACAAACAACCCAACATATCTATGTAGATGCTGAAAAAGAGAAGAGAGAGAACGGCTTAATTTGACTTCTCCTCTCAGCTTTATACAGAAATTACAACAGGAAGGCTCCCTTGAGGACTTCATTAAAACCTGTAACAAAATTAATATTTTATTTTCCAATAGATTTAACATATAGGAAGCTCCACTCAGCTGCTGCATCTCCGACCATTAACACTGCACTTGAGTAGTTAAGGCAGTTAGTGAACTCTCCTCATTAATGTGGTGGAGAGCATTTTAGAAATAAAAGAGCTGATTTCATTTCATGTTGCTGATGCTGCTGTGCAGCAGCCTCCTTTGCCATGGATAATGGCTTTTGTAATGGGCTACTGCATTATCCTTGCAAGGTTTTATGGAAATGCAGAGCTTGGCTCAAATGAGCCTGTTTTCTTGAATGTGTGTCTTCCATCATTTTATACTGAGGCAACAGGGTTCTTAATATTCCTTTAGGTTTTCTAAAACCACCCACAACCCTGAGACGAAAAGGCGAGAGACACAGCTGGCCTTAAAGGGACAGGCGACATAATGCAAAGTTGTGCCATTCAAGTTCTGTTCAGCTTAACATTTTCAGAGCTCCGTGCATCATTTTGATTAGTTACGATAATCACGGACCCAGCAAAGTAATTGTGGGGAAAAGAATCTGTGACAAACAAAAAATAAGATCAAAGTTGTGACAAAGTAGAAACAGTAAAAAACAGTAATAGATGTAGGATGCCACCTATTTAAGATGTGTGCTGCTTGAAAATACATTTCATTTTAATGCAAAAACACGAGCTGAAGGTGTACGTACATCCAACTGCATTTTTGTAACAATGTGTGGCCAGGGAGAGACGCGTAACTAAAAATAGACCTGTGGTAAAATGGAAATGACATGATAACACTCTCAATTATTCAGTAAAAGGTGAATTTTTCTGACTCGGCCCTCAGGCTGTAGCAGTGTTGCTTAGTTTGTGTGTGCATGATGAAATAATACATGCAGTGGGAAGTTTTTTTTAGCCGCATATCTTCCTTTTTTTTTTTTTTTTTTGCTGTTGTCATGTTCAACAGCAATGGCTATATCATTTCTCTTCCAATGGTAGAACTGGTGGGTTGTAATTGATTTCACAGAGCATATCAACAAATGACTTCTGACTTGATCAATACATGTCTTTACTGGAGAAATGATGAGTATTTTATGTGGAACAGCTCCACGAGTTCACTCAGATCAGTATCACAACACCTAAATCTCCATGTTCAGTCTTTGTGCATTCGTTAACTACTCCTACTACCATGCCTTTGCCAAGCAAAGTTCTTGCTGCTTGTGCTAACGAGCCTATTGTGCAAAGATGTCTTGGCTTACCTGGTTGGTGGTGTCAGTTACCTGTGAGGCTGCGTGTGCATAAGCTGGCTGCTAACTCCTGTGCTGCTGCCATTTACCTGTGTACGGAGGCTGTGCTGGTATTAAATTACCATCTTTGTTGCGGAACACATTTTGCTTTTGATTGTTGTTTTCCATTGGGATTTAAGATATTTCAAAGCAATTTACTTGTTCATCTTGTACAGTGATTTGTCTATGTATCAGCATCATAAAGGCTGCATTGCCTTTTACTTGTCCTCCTGATGTTGCGTGTTTAGGGTCTGTTTTCTCATGCCTCAGTGCACATTCAGTTCTCTAATGAAGGATAATCTTGTATGTTGGCTGCCGTGCTGAAGACAACCCATTCACAAAATATTTGTTTCTGTTGTGTTCTGTAATTTAGTTTAATGGCATAGAGCAATTAGTGTATTCACACGTTTCCCGTTTCAGCTGTGCATTTAAACAAAGAACCTTGTATTTATATGAAAGCATCTTTAGCTAATTAATCTTGTCATCATTTATTCTGTCTGTTGTTTACACTGCAGTCACAGTCAGCTGTGCTCAGTGCTGTCACTGATGGTCGTCTGTTTGTCACTGCTACATTTCATTAGAAGAGATTGTTTTGCTCTTGGATGACCACATGGTAAGTGGTGCCTTTCCAAAGCAGCATGGTCTGCATCCCATCCAGTTTTTGAAAGGGAAATCAAGCTCAGAGCCTAGAAGCCAATTACCAAATCTCTGTGTACATGATGTCATGATGATATCATGCAACTCTAAATCCAGCACACATAACCTGGCCATCAAAATACATTATCGTAAATTACTTCTGACATAATCGATAGCGGTGTGTATTTTAGGAATAATGTAGATTTAAGTGCATGAGGGATCCACAAGCTCAGTCATATCTCTTATACGAACCACATAGCACCTTCAAGTCTGCGTTCAGCTGCTAATGTATGTGGATTGTGTTTCAGTCATTCTTCTTGGATTGATTTAAGCAGGACAGATAATTGTAACAGAAAATGATCATGACAGCTGATGTGCTGTGTGATTGGCAGTATTGACATTATAAGTGAGTTCTGAAAAAAGCTGCCCACTGCTTCTGGAAATGACTTGAATGAGAGCAGTGGGAGGAAAGTAAGGATTAAAAATGAGCTGAAATGCTGAAAAACTGCAAGTTTAGTTTATATTTCTCAATTTGTTGTCTATGAGCAACATCTTTCACATTTAAGAATGACAATAACTGATAAATCAGCTTTAAGAAACAGTTCTATAGGTATTGCATGCTTGCAAGGTGTTGTTTTGGTTTCAGTACTGATTGCCTTCGAATCAGATCTTGACTCGCAACTCAACTGTACATGGTCCTGTTGTTAAATAATACTTTACCAACGTGGTCTTGATATCAATAAGCAGCAGCGCTTCTTGAGTATGAATTATTCAGTATATTGGATAATTGGGGACAAGGCTTTCAGTGCCTCCCCCTCAGGATGTGAAGGTACCTCGGGACGTGCTCGCAGAACAAGCGTCACCACTGAATGCATATAATACCGTAACACTGCAACTGATCTGTTGGCTCGTTTCAGTCAGGCGCATATCACGGGCCTGCTGGGAAAACGATGGCTCTATTCCCAGCACTCTGTACAAGTGCCCCCCCTTTGTGTTCTCAGGTACAGAATATGCCCTACTAATCTCAGGGGAAGCTATTAGATTTAGCATTGCTGTCTCCCCTCAAGCATGACCATCTATCAACGTGCAGTAATTAATGTTATGTGCATTTAAATGCAAGCTTGAGCCCATTTGGCCATTGACCATCATTAACACATGATGTATGCGTTTCAAATTTATGATATACTTTAATATACGTCGTACAGAAAATTACACAGCCAACATATTCTGGAAGTTGTTACCACTGCAGTAATAAATTCAAGATAGTAAAGTGAGTGTGGTAATGGCTGTGCTGTGGTGTGCATCATTTTTAGCCAAACACATAAGTACAGAGCTTTTAAAGATGTATGAGGGTGCGGGAGTTAATGGGCCTACATCCATATCTGACATTAGTAACTGTCTTGTTAATTATGATTGTGAAACAAGTTGGTGTGCACAGACATCAGAAGGAAAGTTCAGCTGGAGTAGAAAGCCAGACTCACCATTTGTGTCATTCCCAGCAGAGTGTATGCTTGATGATGTAGTCCTTTACTTTGACATGCATCTGTTTGTTTTGTCAGCAGCCTGATTTCCAGCTGCCAACCTGGAGCCACTGATGATAAGTGGAGAACGTAACATAACCTAACAAACTAGGTGGTGGACATTTAACCTGGTAAACATCTTGTTAGTACTGTGATTGGGATCATTGAGTGCTGTTCCTATCATGGCTGTAGATTGTTATTCTTATTTGGTATAATGCTGTGCAGATATGATACCTGGCTTACACATGCAATACATTTTTTTCTCCATATCTCACTGTGTGAAAACATGTTTTTTTTCTATAAAACCAGTTCTGTCATTTAAACTAAAGGAGCTGTGGTCCCCCAGCGTACAGGATCACAGCCAAAAATAATCTGCAACTGATGGCATTTTGATTGAGATCTGCAACTATCTGCTGAAAGAGTAAGCTGTTAATCTGACTAGATGTTCACTGCCAGTTTATGGTGCTTAACAGTTTTTAATACTCTTGCTACATTTTGCTTAGTACCAGCAAAACAACTGAGGTCTGCCTATTCTTCCAGACGTGTTTCATAAAGCTGCTAATGATAATAAATTGAAGCTATGGATTTTTCTTGAGTGATCTGGAGGCAGGATGGTTTGTAGAGTACATGGATGAGCAAGATGAAGGTTCTCGTGTGTTTTAAGAGGCACGAGGAGGATGATTTCAGAGCTCCGCAGAGCTGCCAGCGTCTTTGACAGTCCCCTTCTCTTGCCACTTGGATAAAAAAAACAATCAAACACATATGGTCCTTTAACTTAAAACAGTAGGAGCTCTGTCTTCCAGCTATTCTCTATCTCTCTCACTCATTCAGTGCCTCTGCTTCACAGAGCGGTCCTTGCTCTCCTCCTCCTCCTCCTCCTCCCACCCCCTTTCACACTCTGTTGATCAGCTTAGGAAAGGGAAAGTGCTTGTGTGAAACCTGAGGATCACTTGCAGACTGAGGAAGCAGAGAGAGCGTACACATCGTGTTGTAGCCTGCAAGGTAAGATGATGGTCAGAGGGACAATTGATAGCAGTTAGCCTGCACACCGGACTTCATTTTCTGTGCAGTGAATGATATGAAATGGTGATTCTTAGAGCAATTTAAAAGTCCTCCAGTAAGGGCAGCTGAATGATCTTTGGTGTGTTGATGTCTGAAACTTTTGCTCTTGAAATGGGACCTTCAGGGGGATTGTAACCATAGTACTGACTGAGGTAGGGTATCGCTGGGTCATATTTTATTTACTAGTGACAGAAAATGTTGTTCATTTTCCTCCAGGATGATTATGTGGAGACAGTCAAGGTATTGACTGCTTTAATTTGAAAATCTACTGGTGTGTGGCTGATTGTAAGCAAATTATCGTTGCAGGCTGGTTTGCATTAAGACAATCTGCTTGGTGTGTTCAGTTTTATCATCCCTAGTCCTTCTTCAAAGAACAGCTCAAGATGCGTAGGAAAAGCATTTCCAAGTTGCAAAAGGGCAAGTTGAAATGTCTTGCATTTCATTACAGCCATGCATCACTGGGGGCAAAAAACCCATTCTGAATTTGCATAAGTGCTCAAGTGTATTACTTTAACTTCTGACAGTTTGTTGTGCATGCCATGCTGCAGTGGCCACAGCTATTTGTGTTTGTTTACCAGAGGCAGTTAAAAGGTCATCATTTAAAATACGGGGGAATGATAATCTCAGCTGTGTTACAATATAGACTAAGATTTCCTGCAGTCTTACAGATAATTAGGCCTGTTTCTGCACAGAATTTATTTAGAGCCAGTGGAAATAATGGCACACTGTATTTCACAATAGAACGTGGCCATGTGCACACCGAGCAAGAGGACCCAGTGGAGGGAGGACCTGCAGCACTTCCGTAAGGACCACGGCTTCTCCAAGAAAGTCCTGCTCAACTGCTGTCTTGTGCGGCGCATCATCACCTGGGCCTCCCCTAACCCCAAAGGTACCAAAAAAAATCAAGACAAATTTCATTCTGCAGATGTGCACCACTCTGAAACTAGGCAATTTATTCCACCAGTGTGAATAGTGATTAATTATAAGTAGATGATTGGTCAAGTGTTGGAGGAAGAGAGATCTCAGGAGACGGCCTAATTAAATAAGGTTACTGAAGATGAACAAATATAAATTGTTTTAGCTAGAGACTGTGTCTGGTGACTTTTAAATAATAAAAAGTGGGGTACCTTGACATTTAGAGTGAAAGATTAATCATAAGTGGCATTCTGCAGTGCTGGAAAGCAATATCAACAGTTGTACTGGGAGCTAACCTGTAATCAAAGACTAATAACACAGATTTTTGGTCATTTTTTTGTACATGTAGATTATCAAAAGTAGGGGTGTCTCTGAATAGTCGACTATTCGATTCGGAGAGGTCTGGTTCGAATATCACCCTCGTCGTCGAAATCGTCGCAAAATGTGGTTATGAAAAAAAGATTGTACCGTTCTGAATATATGGAGGTGCTCACTGCTGCTGAACATCTGAGAAATCTTTGTTTTCTAATATTATAGCCTATTTTGATACAAACATCACAGTGGGTGCTCGAGCACCGGCTCGCACCCGTCTCTCCTCTGTCTCTCTCTCTCCACCTCGTGTTGTTTTCCGTCTGTGTAGGAAGAATTCGACTGCACAGCACAGCACCTGTATACACACACACATGCACCCACTACACACAAAAAATAGCGCCGTCCATGGTGCTGTGACACTCAACCCCGGCCTTGAACTGACCCACACAATGATGGGACTACACTCGTCATGAACATGTCCTGTTATTTTTATCTTATGCCAACTGAAGAATTAAATTAATTTATTTGGGAGTTTAAGCTCTTTTCTCTGGAGCAGAAAAAGACACGAATGAGATCATGAATCAATGAGAGAAAAAAACAACATGATTCAACGATTAGTCGACGAAAGACAAAATCTGACGAACCAGATTTGATCATGAAAATCCTTAGTGGAAGACAGCCCTAATCTAAAGTCCTCTTTCCCAGTGGATTTGGCTGTTGTAAACCCATAGTGGATTGCTGATGATTTATTTCTCACCTACGTGCACTATTATTCACTACATTATCATACAAACCATGGAAAAACAGCATTTACTGCTCTGAAAGTCAGTTCAACAAAGTTACCCAGAACATGTGAGAGAAAGCACTTTTTAAAAGTAGACAGATGAGGAAGCATCAGTTCCAAATACATGCCCGGGGAATATGAGAGATGGAGGGTGCACTTACAGAGCACTGCGGAAACAACTGTGTGTAAACCAGTTACACACATTTCAGATTGAATAAGAAAGAAAAACTCATTAACTGTACTTTTTGTCTAACTTTGACCACACCACTGGAACAGAGGCGATGCTGTGTACCTCCCTAAAGCTGCTCCTGCTACCAACAACTCTTAAACATATAAATGTGTGCTATTGATTAGTCATGCTTTCATGCCAGAATTTATGATTTTACCGGAATGAAAAATGATCGGGATGCATTGCACCATGGGCCCCATTTGACAGCTCAAGTAAATTAATTCACTTTGAACCTAGATCAGTATTGATTACTTCTCGGGTTATATATTCACAATGGCCATATAGCTATATAAAATAGGATTTATAGCTAAATTATATAGATAAATTTTGCCTCTGAAACAGGCACTAAAATACTGTACAAAAAAAAAACATTGGACTACTTCTGGCCATGCCATACAATGTTATATCATATCACCTTTAGGTACCTTCTAGCAGGAATTAAGGCCCCTGTGTCACATTCATGAAAATGTTTCAATGCAAATTTTTATGTTTTTTTTCTATTAATTTATCAAAAATCTGATTCGGGGGAAATTGGCTAGATGTTGAAATAGATTCTTTGATGACACAAACCTTGTTGTCATGGCAGAGTGGATATTTAGTTCTTTCCACATCAATTTCTATTGTTTGCTGTTGCTGTTTGCCTTTTACACTTTCTTAATTGTCATGATTGCGTTATATCTCAGTATCATGTCATGCGTAACCATGAAACCTGGAGCTTTCTGTAATCTCCCACACTGATGTGGCCTGTCAGGCATTAAGACAAACGGGCTTTCTTGGGGTATGATTTAAGATGCTATTAAGCAATCATGAATGTCACTGTAGGGATTCCTAAATGACGTCTGCAGTGAAGATTTTTCTGCAGGGAAAAACAACAGAAGAACAGAAGGGCTCCAAAACAACAGATCTTGTCATGAATAAGAGAAGTGAGAAAATACATATTCACCTTTTGTAGAAACAGAAAGATTTTCTCGTTTTGCATTGATTAGATTGTTGTCAGTTTGGCAGCTGTGACCTCTAGATCAAATAATCAGTATAGTTTCTTCATGTACTTAGCCTTGGGTTGGCCTCTCTGTGCTTGCTTGCGTGCGTGTGCGTGTGTTTTTGCACCTATACAGTTGTCATTTGAATCTGCCCCTCTACTAACATGCAAGCTGGTGGCCGCAGCTGGAGCCCCAACAGGACACAGGTGTTTCTGTCAGCCACATTTGAATTAGACAAAGCATTTGTTTAGACTTTCATTCTTTTCACTGCTCCTGTTTTCATTGGAAACATGCTGCCTTTATCCCAGGGCAGGCTGCAGTTTAATACTGCTTTAAGTTTTAGCTCGAGGTAGCTGAAACTGGAACACAGTTACAGCGCTATGAAAAGCAATCACTTTTTACAGACGCATTGCAGCAATGGAATTTCTAACCTTTCAGAAGTGTTTCTTTGTGTAATATCTATATTTAAAACAGAACAACGCACAGCAATAAAAAGTAGCAGATCATTTGGATTTAAAGCTCTTCTTCTCTTACCGGCATATGCTTTATTTGTAGGTGGTCTCATCATTAGGTGGCACCTCAGACTAATAATATTATCCCCTGGTGTGGCCCAGAATTACCTCCCAGCATGCAGATGATCACACTATAAACCTTCCAGGTGGCGAGAGTAGCCTCCGGATGTTGGAGCAGCCTCCAGAAAATGAGCATGCTCAGTAAAGCAGGTGTGTCTAGAAATACACATGCACCATGTTGTGTCCTAAGGATAAATGTCTGCTCTGAGAGCTCTTTACAAATCCATGCTGTCTCTGTGACGCACTCAAATGGGTCAGTCGTTTCCTCCACAGAGGAGACTGATGACAGAGAGTACTGTATGTCCCTACGTTTTCAAGTGTGTGTGTGTGTGTGTGGGGGTTACATTTGTGTGTAACCTGTTCACTTGCTAAAGAATAGAGTCCAGTCTCTAAAGAGAGAGATGGACTATTATTCAGTAGGTGAGATCACAACACTTTTCCTATGTAACATTCTTTTACATTAATCTAAATGTAAACAAAACTAGATTATGTTTTATCAAGATTATTTTTTAGCAGTTTGTGATGCTGCTTTAACTCAACGGATGAAATTCTGATACTTGTCTTGTTCACACTTGATGTTAGAAATCCATCATTGCACCCCATCTTTACTACCAGGAGAGGGCAGCAGGCTACAGAGTATACCCATGATGCACTGTTTGGTGCATCCAGAGCAGCTGAATGGCATTGCCTTTAAAGACAATGCTGAATTTTGCCACTTTAAATATGGATTAATTTAAAGGAGTCATTTTATTCTGTTAGGAGAATGATTTATTCTTTAGACAGGTGTATAATTTGCTGTGGCAGAGCCAAAAAAAAACAAAAAAACACACACACCAAAAGAAGAATACCAAGCCTGTGGGCCGTTTAAAGATGACAAATGTTGTCTCTTAATAATGCAGCATGGTGCAGTTGTTTATCCAGATTTATCATATTTAATTTTGACTGTACCGCACAGTGTGAGCAAAATATCACCACCAATGCACTCCAGTATAATCCAGTACAAAAACCCTGCAAGATAACGTTCCCCCTGAACACATCACATCTTTCAACACTAAAGTAGTGATGCTGTCATAAATTCTCTGACTGTCTGCACTGCAGTAGTAATTCAGTGGCCCCACATGCACTCACTACAGTTTGGATATGGTTCTTGGCTAATAGTGGCACAGCGCAATATTAAAATATGACAACAGGGAAATGTGAATATGGAAGCTCGAAAGGCATTCTTTTTTATGACTGGATTTCTGAGACTTAGACTTGAGAACATCAATCTTCATCAGAAGTAAAAACCCGTCACATGGGATTTTCACTTCCAGCAGTTTCCTCCACAACTTGCCACATTTTTCTCTCCAGATGCATTTTCAGCAGAAGCTGAGGCATGACAAAGGGATTTGTCTGATTAGTTCCCTACTTGGTTTTCTTTGTCAGTGGATATCAAAGTGTTAAACGGCGCTGGTATGTCACCCAATCTGAGCATAACTCTCAAGGGAAAATCCATAGTGCAGTGCAATTTAATTCCACACTGAGACAGCGTACCTTTTACACTCTCGAGCAAATGCTTCCCTCAGATCTGCCAGATCAACATGGCTTTAGACATGTAATCTGTAAAGCTGTTTCTCAATTTACCCTGATACATATATTCACTCACATGCCCCACTGTGTTCTCCGTGGCTTCACCTACTGTAGAAAAAGCAGCAGCATGTCACCAGCTTGAGACTGCATTACAGGGTCATGTCCTTGAGAGAGCACAGAAATAGCCTGGAAATTGTTTTACTTCTGCTTTGGACAAGTCAACGATAATGAATCCCCGCGAGGAAGTTTTAAATTCAATATGCCACATGTATTCCTAAATCCATTTTTGCTGTCACACTAAAGACTCCCATCAATGATTTTTTTATTTTTTTTTAATTCTACACACGTTAAAATTGTCGCCTTTCTCTTTCTAAATCCCAAAGCATCCCCTCATTGATTTGAATTTAATTGCTGAGAGTTTGCCCACAGTGTGACACCACCTCCAGCAGTCTGACATCATGTTGAGAAGCACTGCTAAAAGACCTTTTTACAAACTTTAGAAAGTCACCATGAACTTATTAAACATCATTACAGGAGTCCTGGGTGCATGTCCTTGATGAGTATAACTAACCGATGCAGTTGGCAGAATTCTTTGTGTGAGCAATGGAAATGAGCCTGTAGCTCCAGTAAACCGACTTTGCTTCCAAACGGGCTTCACTAAACCAACGTACTTTCTATTTTAATCTCTTTTCCCACTTGGTCAAGAGTGCAGGCCTCTGTAGATCCAAGGTGGAAATGGGAAAAGGCAATGATGGATTAGAAGGGAAGTTGAAGCAGCATGCAGCCTCTCAGCTCTGAGGAGAGGGAGAGGAAGAGCGATTGCCCAGGGACTGCTGGCTGGCTGAGACGCAGACATGTCCTACTGTTGTCATTCATTTGATTCATATGTCGTTAAAATGGCTGCTGGAGAATGAGGAGGAGAGGATCCAACAGTGACACCTACTCCTGACATTAATCTTAATCATAGCACTTGCTAGTACTGGTGACAGCCCGAGAGAAAATACTACATGCTGTTTACAACCTTTGTGCTCAGAGATGAGAAAAGTGGATTTGTGTAAATGCAGTGGCCAGCATGTTTCACATATTGCTTCTCTGCATATCTCTTGCATGTATTTAATTTGCTGTGTGTCAGATGTGATTAATGATTGGTTGTATTCTACAGATTTGTCTTTATTTTTTTCATTCGTAAAATTGATTTTGGCTTTATTTTCAGTCAGCACTGCTTTGCTCAAAATGTTACTGCTCATCATTGTGCAATGCAGTGTATGCAAGCAGTTAATATTCTCCCTAATTCTATAAATGGCTCAAATATTGGGCAGCTGAAGCACACATTATTGGAGAAGCACTTTCCATTATGTCACAACAGTGAGCCTGGCGTTCTGTTTCTCAGACTTGGCCACGACCTGCGCCCCTCTGTTGATAAACAGGGATTAGCAGCTAACAGGCAGGGATTAGTCTGAGAATAGGCGACCCCAGCGAACCATGTTGTTTGTAAAACACCTTAAAGTAGCCTGTTGACAGACAATAACACTCACACTCCATCCTGTCAATTGGATACAGTTAACTGAGATGCAGGGTGGTTCAACACGTGACACTGGTCATCCATGTAACCAAGTCAGGTTCTTTTGTCTAAGCTATACCATGAACTCATCCTACACATCATCAAAGATGCATTAGTTACCACATGCAAGTGTTTTTCCATCAACGTGGTGACTCTTTTTGTTTAACTATCAGACCAGCCTACAGTTAGGAAACCAGAAAACTACAAAAGTACTCTCAAGCATGTTCCGAACAGTATACGTCTGAAAGATTAGTCAGTCTAATGTTTTGATAATCTACATAGTGAACTCAACCATCTCACCACAGTGTGCGTTCGGCACCTTTCTTGAGCTTTTGTGACGAATGATAAAGATCATTACATCCTTACATTCACATTCATTACACATGATTGAAAGCTCCAAGAGAACTAATAAATGGATCTTGTGGTAAGGTTTGTAGTTTCAATTAAATATCCTCTACATTTTTGAATGTTTTTCAGATCACGTTGAAAACTCCAAACAGCCCCGGGTGGGGGATTTTCTCCATTTTCTCACATTGTACAATTAAATGATTTTCATGGAAAACAGTAATGAAGAAAGTCTTGTGAACGCCTGCAACAAGAGTCTTCAAATAATTGACTTTGTTCCCTGGTGTAGAAAAGAAAACAGTAAAGAGATGTATCTAGTTACAGACTGCAACATTAATCGTGGAAAAGTTGGGAAGAAGTGAATGTAATTAATCATCAGCTGCTTACTCTTAACCTGGCTACCCTCTTTTTTTTCCTCACATGTCCTCCTTTCTCTTCATGTCTGCCGGTGATACAGTCATATTCCTGTAACCTACTTCAGTCAAGTGTTTGTATCCTAGCTGCGGCCTGGGCCCTCTATAAATAGGCCCTCTTAATTGATACTCGGTACAGTGAAACCTCGTAAGCCTCTGGCTGCTGCGGGGCAGATATGACTTTCTTGCGTCTGTGTCACTGGGCTTGAAAACACCTGTCGCTGTCATGGTCTAATTTATCTCCCTTGCTTGTTTGTCGGGCAGCATCCACACAGCAGGCAGGGGCTCGTTTCCCGGCCTGAAAGACCATGCAAGTTCATTCATATTTCCCCGTGAGATGTTATCTAATAAGGAGTGATGTATTTAATGTTCAACATGAAAGGCGAGCATCCAGGGAAGTAGGTAGTTCTGGATATTTGTATTTGTAAATTCATTTTAAAAATGCTCTTACAGATTGTTCCTGCTGATCCCAATCAATGTAACACAGCAGATGTATAAACTATATCCTGTCCATGACATTTTCACTTAGATTTGTTTCAAACAGCTGCTGCTGCTGCAGGAAACATAATGTAATTTTCTGTGTGACAGATGTGTTCCTTTTAAAGCCAATGATTAGAAAAGCTGAGAACAAAAGCAGCAGAAACGAGCAGCAGGAACACAGCATCATAATGCTGTGTTTTTGTACAGCTGGTGTAACCAGTTCCCAATGAAATAAACCTGGAAATAAGAGATCCAGGTGACCATTTGATCACTGAAAATCTGCTTTTATGGATATAAAAAATACATCCCTAAGCCAATCCACTGTAGAACAATATAAAACAAATCATTTTCTTTCAGTCTAATGCAGTATTTTTCCATGACAAATACGTCACCAGACATGTTTGTGGCAAGTGCAACACAAGGTGTGGGTACTGTCCCAGATGGCTGAAACAATCTGTCACCATAGGAAGAAACAGAAGTAAGATTGAAATCCTACTGGGAGTGAAGCTCTGGTCCAATAATGCATCTTTGTTCATATTGGTCCCAAATGACAGAAGAGCAATTGTTCCTACTTAAGTGTCTATGAGACTGTGTTTCAGGTTTACACTATAGAAAACTGTCATTATTTATCCATCAAGCTTATTGTCATTGTAATTTTGAATTAGTTTGATCGTTTTACTGCTCTTATTGTGAGGAGGAATGCTGATTATTTTGCATGAAAATAATGGTCTCTCTCTGCGTTTGACCTTATTCAGTTCAGTCATGACACGGTAAAAAAAAAAGTTTTAATCACATTATATCAAGCTGTGGAGAAGGTAGATTGATTATAGTGGTCTAATCAGCTACCATGGCAAAACAAGTGACAGGATTCAAATGATTTTTTTCTCATGAGCTAATTTCACAAATTAAAAGGTGCACCAGCTAATAGTACTTACAACCCCAGAGTTTACTGCTGTTTGAGTATTTATTCACATTTGTTTGTATAAAGACACCAGCTCAATGAGTCTCTATGGAAGGGTGATATTTGACATTTGCTGCTTTGCTAAATAAGATCATACTCAGCAATCACACTGTTGTAAAAACACTCCAATTGTAAGTAGTTAGTTCAGTAAGTGTAACATTTGTTTCTTTCTTTAAACCTCTTCTCACGAATGAATTTGCAGCTCTCCTGTTTAGGAATACATACTCTGTATATCTATATACCCTAAAGTCAGAGCAGATATGAATAATTAAATGATGGTAAATTTGCAAACTCATTAGGAAGGCAAATCACCACCCCCGGTAATAGAAGGGATAAGCTGGCCTGTGTGACTCACCTCTATCTGTCCAGTACACTGATCTCCACACGCATACAAATGCAAAGCTCTTCTGCATTACTGGAGTTGAACTGGTAAAAGTTTAGCAAGAGCGTACATGCTGCACTGGAGAAACAAACACAAGAGTTGTCATAATATGAGATGGCAGACTTTTAAGTCAGATGTGCCATTGAAATAAAAATCTCACTCTGGGAGGCTTTTAGAGAGTAATTCTTGCCTTCTGTGGGATTTTTAATGCTACTGCCATTTGAATTCTCTCCAAGTTTTGCCTTTTTATGTGCCCTTGATGCCAGTATCCTGCAGTTGAGCCTGTAAGCAAGATTAGATTCTGTGGGAGTGGAACCAGCCTTTCAAACCCAGCCATGCAGATCACTGCAGCCGAGAGGGATATCTTAGCAGATACACGGCAAAAGGTGAGGGAGAGAAGACGGTGAGAAAGACATTTGAGACAATGGAGAAGACGAGAGAGAAAGGGTAGAGTAATTAGCAGGAGAAACGGTGGAAGGAATAGATCAGGACATGTGTACTGGAACAGAGAGGGAGACAGATGGCTGAAGGTAGAAGTTCCATCTGTAATGGCAAAGGAAAGTTAGGTTTTAAAGCTTGAAGCTGGCAGGCTGTAAGAGAACCAAGAACCTGCTCCTCTGAGACGGAGGCAGAAATCTGTTCAACAGACTGGACTCTGCTGCAGCTGCTCTAATATATCTGGACATGTTCAACATTAACTATCCACAACAATATGCCTTTTATTGGCCTTAACTGAAACCTTAATTACAAGAAGTTACGTACTGAGATCTAATGGACCAAATCAGTTTATGAACACATAGGGCTAGACTTAAAATGCTTTGGGCTGTGTATGCCCTCAGTGCTTTGTATGCCTTTGCTTTAGCAGCAGTTGTGGCTGGAGGAACTTTCTTGTGAAAGTGATATCTATGAGAGAAGTGTGAGAATTCCTCCAAATTTGGTGCAAGCATTTGCTTGGGGTCAAAGATGAATGAATGAGAATTTGGTGGTCAAAGGTCAAGGTTGCATGACCTTAGAAAAAGCCTTTTTTGTGATACCTCAGTAACGCCTT
This sequence comes from Selene dorsalis, assembly GCA_900303245.1. Lineage (NCBI taxonomy): Eukaryota > Metazoa > Chordata > Actinopteri > Carangiformes > Carangidae > Selene > Selene dorsalis. The sequence goes on from OMNW01008949.1 coordinate 30,510, forward strand.
CAGGGACTTTATTCAAACTTGATGCAAATGTTCACTTTCACTCAAATCTGAACTGATTTAGACTTTGGAGATTTGTCAACTTTTTACCAAGCACCATCATCAGATCATTAAAGCGACTGCAGTTTGGCCTGAGGGGAACATGATGGACAGATTTGCAGTCCAGACCTTTCAGTAGAGACCAAGGTTTTAAAGAAAAGACTTGTTTATATTCCTGTAAGGTGCTGAATGATATAGCATTTTGGCATACTGCATTATACTGGGCTGGTAATATTAGAAAAAATGAAAATTCAAGGATACTGAGCCCCTCATTGAAAATAGAGTTTAAACTATAGAGTGTCCAACAGTCAAACTGAAATGGAATTCATCAGTTTCCTTTTTGAGAATTACATTTCTAAAGCTGTCATCTTGCTGTGACAAAACTTCACTTTGTTATCTTTATGTTACAGTCAAGGCCTCTTTCTCACTGTACTGTAGGAAATTGGTATCTTACTGGTGCGCTGGCAGCACTGACCCAAAACACTGTTCTCACTTTCACAGAGAACAAGGCTGGGAAAGGCTCGCCCATGCACACATGACACATTAAGAGCAAGCTCCATATTTGCTCCTGCACTAATGGCACCAGCCACATTTTTTCTCACTTGAGGGCAAGGCGCAGCAGGAGTATCAGTTCTCCCAGTGGACGGGGGCCCATTCTCCTTAAGTAACTGCCGTAGTTTGTGCTTGTCGGTCCGTCACCAGGCGCGTACCCCGTTGAAATTAGGTCAACAAACCACACCAGGCCTCCTGCAAGAAACCAAACAAAATGAGGTCATGGAAAAGCGAGGGCTCTCAGCTGGCCCACAGAGCTTTTTAGCATGGCACAATATATGCTTTGTTATGACAGTTAACTCCATCTTAACACTAACAGAGTCACTCTCCAGAATAAATTGTCAGCGTGACTTCTTGCTGTGTGTTCGTTTGACATTATTCAACCTGCTTAAGTAACTCCTATTTTGGAGTAACGTTGCTGACATACACTGTTGCGTACAGGGCTGGATTGTTGTAATATGTTCAGCATTTTTATATCATTAAAAAGAGTCAGTTACATCAACTAGTCAATTTGTATGAACATCATCCAGTACATCATCCACACAGTAAGGGATCCGTAGTAGTTTACAAAGACGCATGGACTTCTGTTGGAAGAATTGTTACTTGAGGAAATGGCACCTTTTTGTCAAACAGAGCACATTAGCCCACCACAGAATCCCCTTGTGATGCATTTCCTTATACTTCTAGTAGTGCTTACTGGCAATCCACTTCTACTGATGAATTTCAAACATGATGGCCTCCCAGTAATTACAGTGCTAATGATCATTTGTACTGCATGGTGGTGAGTGTAATTTGCCCATTCCCTTGGCAGTGACTAAGTTGTTTTATTTTTCTCATCTTCAAGGCAGTCATTCAGTAAATAGCTTTTTGCAAAGAGAGAATGGTGCTGTGCCCCCACTGCCCCTCGTGTTCAAAGGTTTAAAGGAAGCCTTCATGTGTTGATGCAGAATAAGTGAATTAAAAGTTGATGAGCATGTTACATTTTTCACAGCAGTGTATTTCTTACCTGTCACAGCACAAGTCTACACCATACATTGCACAGATTAAATGTCATTTTAGTTTTGGCATAATCTTGTTTTCTTATAGTTGATACGTTTATATAATGACATCTATGAAGAATCTATGAAGAGCTGGTGCTGCCGTGGAAGTTATCTACCATCTCCAGACCAGAACAAAGAAGATAGTGGAGCTGTGAGGGATTTATCAGCTTGTGTTGCAGAGTAAGATAATGCTCCCACAGTAGTGGGAGGTGGCAGGTTGATTGGCTTCATGTGTCTTTGCTATGGGCTACTTAATAAAACACAGGACTGTACACCAAATCCTAATTGTTCCTTGGGGACTCTAAATGACTTCTGTAATGTTATAGTGGCAACTGTGATTTGGATATTGAGCAAGGTTATTTTGTATCACAGCTACTGTACTTAGTGGCTGCTCCATGTTGATTACTGTGACAGTGTGATCTCAACGGGGACATTTTGTAAATGCCATTTCAATTTCCACAGAGTGTGAAATATTTTCAGGCTGTTGGAGTTCAATATGACTGTGCTTTACAGTAAATGCAGTTTGACTATTTACATTTACATCAGTGGAGTACAGCTAATGAGAATGAAACCATTAAGATTAATTAACATACTCTGTTCAGTAATTAATTAAAAGGTTTGAGATTATTAAAAAAAACAACAAAAAGAAACAAAAGGACTAATGATCCTGTAATGGTACTTATCGGCCTATTAGAAGGAAATAAATTGGCCCCATGAAGTAACTGAGGAATATACAAAACGATTATCATGTCTGTTTGAGCAAGTCTTAAAGCGCCTTGTAGGGTTTTGTGGATTTATATTTTA
>OMNW01008949.1:35228-53663 GCA_900303245.1 Selene dorsalis
AAGATTTGCATCTAATTCCGCCCTGTTATGTTTTCAGCATTTCTTGAGGTGAAAAAGAAAATATGGAGATAAAGCTGTGTACTGGTGTATTACCACACATCACATTGTCAGTCTGGAGTAAAAGAAATCCATTTTCGTGCCAATATCATGTAACCCCCGCACATGCAATTGAGATGCAATACAGTGTGTTGCCTTTTTGTATCATGTTCAATTTTTTGCATGTCAGCTTGTGATCATTTTCAAACAGCTGCTTTATATCAACCGTTGAAAGAAATATGAGAGCATGTTTTGCAGATTTAAAATGAACTGGAAAATGACTCGGTGTTCCCAATAATATGTTTCTACCGTGACCAATGACTTGATAACTGAAACAGGAACTGGCTTGCTCGGAGAAGTGAAATCAAAAACTGAAGTATCAACTTGACATTCAGTACCTTACCAATCCATTTCAAATGGGAGCAGCACTCCACCGCATAAAGCCATAGTTTGAATGCCATCTACATTTCCCTGGTGACATGCTCTGGACCCTATTCCCCATTCAGTCACTTGCAAAATAGAACTAGAGATTCATTTTGTCAGTGTGCCGCCACGTTTAAAGGCCGAGCCGGCCGGGACGACAGCACGTTTGCGATACGGACGCTTTCCACGTCGTTATTGTTTTTGCTCTCTGTAAAAATGAATGCTGACCCCCACACTCAGTCAAACTGAGAGATGAGGCTGAGACAGAGAGGATGAAGTTCAGTCCTGTCCCTGGGCTGGATGTGTTCATTCCATACATATACTGTGATTTATCTCTTCTTTTCTAACATTCTCATTCTCTGACCACACTTCAGTGTCAGAAATTTGCTTAGGTAGATCTCAAATACCAAAAAAATGCTACTAAACTTCAAGGGAGAGAAGCAAACACTGCAACCCAGATTAACCTCCCCTCTCTGTTGTGTGAATGCACAAGCACTTAGCTCCTTCAAGAATGCAGGTGTATTAATTGTTCTGTAGAATGTAATAGTCTTTTAGCATAGTGCTTACCAGTTCTGCATACTCTCATCCACTGGGTGACTTTTAGCATCACCATCCAGTGTTGTCAGCTGTCAGGTCATCCGCATGCATTATAAAGCTGAAGTGGCCCCATGCATTAACTTTGCCCTCACATTATCAGGTGTAAAACATTTGCTGTTAGTTAAGCTCGCCAATTACGCACAAGGTTATCTACCCTGATCTCAGAGGTAGGCCGAGCTGTCTTTAGTTTACAGCCTTTAATCAATTGATTGATTTTCTCATTAATCAATGTAAAATACATGTAAGGTTGCATAGTTCGCCTGATTGTTTCATATTTTTGTGTTTTTATTGACAGTATTGGAAAAAAAATAAACCCTCACAATGAATCTGATGTTTTCATCTTTGACCTGTGGTCCAAAGTCTGATACACAATCTGAGGTGTGCTGTAAGAAGTCATATTAGAATTCATACAACTTTTGTCTTTCCAGTACTTTATTTGTTGTGATCCTATAGTGGATGTGTAGCATACACTCCCCTGGCAGAACTTGTGCGTGGGCATGAAGGGTATTGTTCAGTGGAGGGATAATGAGGTGTTGAACCACATAAGGATTTTGAGAAACGCTACAAGCTAAATTCAAAGCGGCTATCATAACTGGTCTGTTTGAAAGCATATCAAAAGAAATGGCTGAACAGGATCACAGGTGAATGGGGCTGCAAAGTCACTGCAACCTTAAAGAGCCTTTGGGATTTATTCAAACATCTAAAGAATTCAACAAAGGAAGCAGTTTTTTAGATGATGTTGTGAATGTAACCTTTTTAGAGTGGTATTAGACAGTGGCCGTGCTGAAATCACAGTGTGTTTGAAGCAAAAACGGATCTGAACAATACATCAGCATTGAGCATTAAGGCCTGCAGTGTGAAAGTCGCTTTTCTCAGCAGGCATTAATAAAAGACCTAATGCCCCTTGAAAAAGAGCTAGAAGTCAATTCTACCATTTCTGAGCCTGCAATTAAAATGTAAGCGGGAAGAAATAAAGCGTTCGTCTTTGAAGCGGATCCTCATCCTGTTAGAGGCTAAAGTTTTTCTGAAAATAAGAGTTTTCCATTACGGGCCCCTTCTCGGCTGTATATAAATGGAGATACAAAGTGACTCACCCTTATCACTTTCTTATTGGAGGGCCTTCATCTCCCTCGAACAGCCCCGGCCAGATACTTGAGTGCAGATAAAACCGTCGCCTGTGGAGGAGGAGTGATAGATACAGTCAGTACAGTGTCGACCTCAGTGGGGAGGAAAAAAAGAAAAAAGTGAGATAGCATTTCAGGTTTCACTGCACCTTCATTAGTATCCCATCAGCAGAGTTATAATGAAGGGGGATTAAATCAGTTTCCCATAATGACCTTTTCAAAACAAGCTCTGCCTAATTCTAAAGAATGGTAATGAATGTCAGTGCAGAGTGACTGCAGTGGGCATGGTGATGAGCGTTTTGGCAGAGCTCAGTTTGGAACCTGCCATATGTTCAATATGACAATCCATCATCGTGTTGTTGCGCTGAATACACACTCTGTGTTGGAGTTGTCCGTAAAGGGAATACAAAACAGGAAATGGATTTAATGTGAAGAGGCAACCTTATGCTTTTCTGCACAGTCCTAAGGGAACATTTGTGCGAACATTAGTACACTGATGTCATAAGCAATTCATTACTGTCTTCAGATATTGACCTGGGTCTTATCTGCGGTGACACCCTGCATTGTCACAGCTACTTTTTAACCTTATATCTTCAGGAAAGCTCTAAATTGTTTGACTTGACACTAAACTGCTCTTACCAGCTACTTTTTTTCCCTGAAAGAAGCCCAAGGCCTTGTTTAGTGTTTGAAGGTGACGTGTGAAAGTAGAAACTCCCATCAATTCTTCAGATGCTGTGCTATACATCTCCAAAAGGAAAATCAGATTAACAACAAATGGTATCATCACCAAGATACATACTGAGTAGCTCAGTGATAATGTCCTATATTTGTTAGCAGATTAATGGAATGGCTTAAGCCGAGATTGTTTTCTTCAGGGCACTTCAGCTTCATTAATCCTTTAATGATTTAAACTTAATGGTTTTTCCGCCTTTCGAATGAAGCATCATTATTTATTGCTGAAACTGCACGCTTAACCACAGCACACTTAGGAGTAACGCTTAGTTGCTGTACATCTTTCCTCTCTGCAGACCACCTCATATTCAGGGGCCACTTCCTCCTGTTTCATCTGTTATTTATAGCATAACAGGGGAAGATGAATCAAAATGCAGTTATTGCACTGCGGTAAACTATTAATATTGGCTGATTCTACATTGTTAATATTAAGATTTGCTTGTTTTGGATGATCCTTATCTGAATATGTTTGGATTTTAGACTTTTAATTTGAAAAAACCAACACATTTTGATATGTCATCTTGTGCCAATGATCACATTATTTTTACTATTTATAGTAAACAAGACATATGACAAGAAAGAAATGTTAATCAAGAAAAATAGAAAATATTCAGCAGATATCAACACAGACGAAGACACTTGTTAGATGTAGCTTATTTATTTTGTATGTATGTATTGGTAAAATGCAGATTTATTTATAATATACATGAACATACAGTAATGTCAGTTCTGCTGGTCAGCATGGATCTATCTCAGCTCAGTGACTGGTTGCTGTAACTCATACTGTTTGAAGCCCAGACAGGCACAAACAAGAAGCCACTTTGCTTTGATGTGATACCTTTATCTGCTGAGGGAGATGCTGCATTCATCCTGGGCTTCATGGGGCTGTTTGTCATCACTGGAGTCAAAGGCCTCCGCAGACATTGTTGCCGTTGTTGTTTTTTTCCCTCCAAATATTCTCTTAACAAATCGGCTAACCTTTTTCCTAATGGCAGCATCTGTGTGTTTCGTCTCTCCATAAAGGTTACTATAGCATCCGTTTCTTCTCTTTATCCTCCTCTGGTCACACACTCCAGAGACGATGTTAAAAGCCATGTACATTCTGGACCCCAGACATAAAAAGAAATATATAAAGGCTGCTGACTATGTGGACATTTGCAACAGTTCAGCATTTTTAGAGTTTGGCAGCCACATCATGCCTCTAAGCAAAACTATGAAGCTTGATGTTTAGAAGAGAAAGGTGCACTGCTTAATTGGGTTCACTCTGACAGAAAGTATGAGACATAAATGAGAAGCCCCACAGCTGACTAATCTATTCCCTTACAAGTAGATTTAAAAAAAAAACTTGTACTTAAATGTTGATAAAGTCATTATAATACAGTCATTTCAGGCCAAGTGTGAAAGAATGTGTTTAATTTCATCTTGCAGCATCAGTCTGAGTTTTTACTGCCTCTGTTGAAGTGGATATGGTTACATAGATCATTGCTGAAGCGCATTCTCTACGTTTTCAAGATTTTTTGTTTATTTCTGCAGTATTTCCCTCTGTGACTGCTTTCCCTGCTTCTGCTTTGAGGATGTCCCATTTTGCTGTCATTGTACATGTTTGGCAACGATGCATCACATTACCACCTTATTTTCAAAGCTCACGAAATTGTGTATTCAGTCAGATATTCTGGGAAGAGAGCCCAGAGTTAACTGTTCAATTTGAGACTGAATGCATCACCCCGAGTCTACAGTATATCCACTGTTTCCAGTTATTACTCCTCATACTGTTGAAATCAGCTGCAGTGGAGATGTGTGAATGTTTATGCAAGAAGTCTCTGAGGATTTATTCCTATATAAACCAGTAAACACCACTGATGCTGCAGTTAGCCTCCTCGCAGCTTTCTCTGTACTCAGCAGAATGTACTTTGTTGTAGTGCGGTGACTCATGTTGACGGGATTTTGTTACGTTGGGAGTTTTTCTAGTAAGTGGCGGTGCTTTGTGATCACGGCAGTGTTGCTCTGCTAAATAAACACTTCACACTCTTCAATGGAGCAGAGGTGGAAATTCGGCTGTTAACAGTCTGATGATCTTTTTATGCTTTAAGCATAGTGACGCAAGTGGTTGATGAGTCTCTTGATGGACAATAAAGTGTCCAATCTGTTGTGTAATGTTGTTGAAACTGAATGGTTGCGGATCGTTGGTGAGACTTGGCAGCACATTTAAAGATATCACCTTTTTTTTTCTGAGAAATGGTAACGGTCGTTTTTCACAATTTGCTGGCACTTTATCGACCGAGTCATCAATTTGTCAAGAAAATAATTGTCGGATTAATCTATAATGAAGAGTTGTTAGCCCCAGCCCTATAATATGTTTTAAGATTAGTATAATAACCTCAGGTATTATCTGGATTTTACACAATGTCGTAGCATATATAGGTGGGCATGCACCATAATAAGAAGATCAGGTGTTTAGCAATTCACATCACAGTTTGCGTCTTGGTGTCATAATGAAAATGTAGTTCTTTAGCTCTGAGTTACAATCATGAAGTGACATCATGGTCCTAACTCTCTGTTCTCACATTACCTCACATAGAAATGATTGTAATAAGCTTGATGTGGTGAGTTAAGGAGAAAGAGGATGGAAAGAAATAAACGTGTCAGAGTTCTTGGCTGTCTTTTTAGTTTTTTGGTACAGTTGCTGTTTACTTTCACCCCTGCTCCTGTACATGTCCTCATAATGTGCTAATGGCGTGTTGGCATGTGCTTTGTTTACCAAAACTCCTCTAAGCTGCCTGTCGGTACTGAGTGCCGCAGATATTGCTCATCTGTGTGCAGGCTGGTGCTCAGTGATACGTTCACGTGCTGGAAGACATTACAGTGCTGATGCTGTCATGCAGGGGTGGACGAGGCAGTCTTCTGCAGCTCTGCTGCTAATGAGCTTTGTTTTTTTTGTCTCTTGGTAGAAGTAACAGTTTAATCACCTCCATTCATTTTTTAATGTCTACTTCGAACATGATGCAAATACTGGAAGTATTCTTTTATAAACAACTAATTGATATTAATTAGAAAGCAGATTCAATCCTCCTAAAACAAAACATTTAATGATACTCATGAGTCGCCAACAACCTATACAAATAAATTAGAGTCAATGAGAGGGTAAAAATATCACTGCCTTTTATTCACTCAATACCAGAACAGGCTGTTGGCATGCCTTTGTCCTCTAGGTGTGTAAACCTGACAAGAGGCCCCAACTTGAATTATTTAGACGTGTCCTTTGGTATATTGTACCAAGCTGACATGGATGGCCACGTGGCTGCAGAGTGTCCTGATCCACTAGAACAACTTGCAGGACCTTTTTCTGGATATTGTCAAACAGCCTAAGGTGAGTAGGTGGAGCACTTATGCAGTGCAGTGAAGCACACTCCACTGCAGACGGGTACTTTATAGATTGTGGCTCGGCTCTTGATGTTCAATTTAGTGGCCACTTTCCCCTAAGCCCCCACTTTCTGACCTGCCCTGATGGAGACATATCATGCACTTTTCCACAGAGCTTTGTGTCATGGTGGATTTTCTCTGAATTCCTGATTTCTGTCTCGCATGTTTAAATATTTACAACTGCTGTTTAACATGCATGTATCTGGTAGTGGGAATCTGTGGTTGTAAATAGTGCCCCCATGTTTGATGACAAGCCACTCTCTGCAGTTTTTCAGATGACTGAGCTGCTGTGACACAGTGGAGGTGGGGGGAGGGACCTCTTGGTGGTAATGGCGGCTCTCACCCACAGGCACCTGCAGTCAGTGTTTTGTAGATGGATCAATATATCTGTCAACCTCTCCCTGAGTGGAGCCTATTTCATGTTGCTCCTGTCACTGCTGCGGGGTGGTACATGAAAACCCAATGTTTCATCAAACCGCAAGGAAAGAAAAGTTTCTCTGGGACTTTATATTCTCGGTGACACGGGGAATTCAGAAGGGTAATATATTCAGATAATTCACAGCTACACCTTGGACTTTGATTTAAAACGTTTGTGCTCAGGCAAAACATGGCAGATAATTTGGTTGCTATAATTTTTCCCTTGTAAAATCAGACAAACCACCTAAAGCACCCTCCTCACTTCAAAGTGGCTGTGCGGCCAAATCAACATTGTTAATATTATAACAATGTTGCAAAGCACACAACTTTGATTTCAGCTGCCTCTGTGCAGTAATAGGGGGGAAATCAGTCCACACTCCATCATGTAAACTCCTCTGGTAAACTCGGGGGTACTTAAGAACAGACTGTCAAGCCAAATGATTCTGTGTCAAGGCTACACTTACTTGAACAATACTCTGATGCTCAGTAGATATAACTGTCTGTGCTGCAGAAGTGAACATGATTATTTTCAGTTTAAGAAGATGGTGTTTGAAGAGGACCCTAAAGGCTGCAGATAGTTTGGTGTAACATAAGACTGTGCTTCTCGTATGAGACTTCTGAGGATATTTAGATTTGCCTGAGATTTAAAAGGTTGTTGTTGTTGGGTTTTTTTTTTAGCTTAATGATATAAAATAGTTTTTTGACAGTTTTTTTTTCCTGAACTGAAATTCACAAATTAATTCTTGCCAAAATTAATGGGAAAGTATGTTTTTTTCATTCAGGGAGAAAAATGTTCTGATGATGAAAATGTTTTAGAAAAAATTTGTGTGCCTTTGTTTAACATATGATTTCTATCTGCTCTCATGTAGAAATGCTTTTGCCTTTTAACCCATCAAGAAATTTCAGCATTCATATTTGCATTGACCTCAGCCTCCATGTCACTTTTAGCCTTGACCATACTCATTAAGGTAAACAGGACTCGTGTCGAGACTTTTTCCTGACTGTATATGGCCTTGGAATGTGGTGATTTGTTCCACACATCACGCTTCACACTCAATAGAGGGATGAGGAGGCCTTCAGAGTGATCTGCAAGTTACTTGTAGGCCTGTCAGGGGGGAAAAATATGACTTTTAGTGCTGTGTTTACCAGAAATGGTGCACCTGAATGATGTTGTTCTGGTCACTGTTAGTTTGCCAATCGCTCAAGCGAGCTGGAGGCCATCTGTCCACCTCAGAAATGGAGTTTTTGACTGATTTTTGTCACAGACACTTGGGTGAGTTTGTATTTTGTGACCTGATAATACTCCAGTGTAGCAGCACTGAAGGCACCTATATGGAAATTAGACATGAGAGGTGCGTTTGTTTATTGGAAACATAGATAGAAGGGGGAACTAAGGGCTAAGTGAGAGGTGATGGAGCTGCACAGATGTTCAGTGTTCTCATGGGGTCTGAGTGTGGGCAGAGCTCCCGAAACATGAACTAAATGCAAGTCTGCAATTATGTACTGTAAGTACAGACACAAATGGACATTTGGGGATTGCATGTGTGTCCTGAGCATTTAGTTTTATCATGGATGGCTGTCAGCAAGAGCAGTTTCTGCCATATCCTTAAAGTAACGATTTAAACATGCAATGATGACTTAAGCAGCTTCACAGTATTCAGTTGAACACCCTTGTAGAATCACTTCACAAAGAGTTAATTAGCTAATGAGCTCTGAACAAAACAACTATGCTCCTTTTTATTTTCTTGCTTCATCAGCTTGTGAGGATATTAACTTTCCAGCTTCAGCCTCGCTCTCTTAACATCGTATCATGTCACCATCAAGTACACATTTAAGAGCGATTTACAAGTTTCTTGCTTAAAACTAATAAACTCCACAGAGTTTTCATCCAGCTAATTGATCCAGCAATATTGAGCTAACTTCCTACAGTAGAACTGCTAGCAACAGTTGTCACGTTGAGCTAGCAGGATCAGCTCTGTGACTAGGACTGATAAGCCTGGTTTTGTCTGCCACTGTCTCCAATGAAAGACCAAGAATTCTGCACAGACCAACCTGCACAGAACAGAAAACAAACACAGCGTCAGCAGGAATGTTGTTGAATGGTCAATTAAAAAGTCTCAATTCTTCAGCGAGAAACAACTGAAAAACTACTTTGAAAGCGCTCGTTCCTTTTAGATTGGTCCACAGCATCGCCTGCCAGAGTGTATGAAAGCAAGTCATGTCACAAAGGCACTGCTACGCCCCACAGGTACCTTGTAAATTATTCACCTAATTGAGACTGGACTAGTTCTCTGTGCTGTCCTGACCCACTAAGAAGTTTCACACGATGCTTCAAGACCTTGAAATCAAGCACACTTTTTATTACTGCGTGTTGAAAGTTGCGAGTGCGCGCGCACACAGCACACTGATGAGAACTCCAAGGTCAAAGTCTGCAGATACTCTACACAGAGCAGGACTCACCAAAATAGACCTGCCTCTCCTGTCAAGTGACCTGTAGAGTCTCAGCCCTGTTTCACAGCAGATTTAAGGCCAATCTTATTTCATACCTGCAGCTGTCAGCCTGACGGACGTAGGAGGAGGATGATGATAATAATGATGATAGGAAAAAAAAATACCTGTCAATGTTTTCCTCCACCGAAATCACCAGAGTTATACGACTGGAAACAGTTAAAGCTTTTAGTTAATGACAGGCTTTTCAGATGGGAGGGTTTGGCATTGATAGATGAGTGCAATTGAGGTACAGAGTGGGCTAATTAGTGGAGAAGATGATGCACTTGGCTGGTCCTAATGTCATCACAGACGCTGGGCGTAGCCTGCCAGTCATTATTAATCCTGACCTTGACATTTTATTGCGGCGGATCTCACGCACCTGGGCTGCTGCCGCTCTTCTGTCTAACCCCTGTCTCTCTCTTGACTTTTTATTTTTATAGCATTTATGTCATTCCTTCAACAACTTCCCTCATCTGTGTCTCAAGAGCCTATGGTGTGCCATTAACACAGTCCATTACTGTCACTTATTGTTTTAATGTTCAATTTACCATCCTGCGCCAGGCCCATAATGTGTTGTCATTGCTGATTCATTGAGGTGGACACTTTCCCCTTAATTCTCCTTTATTTCCATCCTCCTCCTCCTCCTCCTCCTCATGTGCTTTCTATCTCTCTTCTTCTTCTCCTCCTCCTCCTCTCGGGCCAATCAGGCCACACCTCCATGGCAACCGTCAGTGAGGGTAAAACATCCACAGATGGTGCTGAGTAGAGCGAGCAGCAGGCGCACTACGAGATCAAGTGTGGGAGTGTGTGTTTGTTTGTGTCTGAGAGAGACAGAGAGGGAGAGACCCATTGGATAACCACTGTATTGTGAAGCCAGAAGAGTAGTCTGTAGTAACACAAAGGAGGAAAAGGGGAGTGTTTGCCCAGAGGAGTTGCAGGGAAAAGTCATAAGAGAAGGATTGAATGTTGTAGGAGGGGAAAAAGAGACTGAGAGAAGTTTCCCACCTTCCCCAGAGAGCAGGAGGTAAACCGCCGGTAAGCAAATATTAATGACCTGACAAGAGAGCACACAACATCCCTGTGTTGTTCAGGCAGCTTTTACCGTGGAGCTGCGCAACAGAGGAGCCTGGCGGATACATATATACAATCAGCCACGCGCGCACGAGAAGAGTCCCCCTCGCTGCTTTCCACTCACTCATGATCATCACTGCAACCACACTCAAACACGAGGGCCACGCTGACACAGCCACAGCAGTGGAGAAGAGAAGAAGAGGATTCTTTCCCTGTTGTGGAACTTTGTCAAAGTGAAAGGCATCACTGGATTTTTTTTATTTTTAATTTTTTTTATTTTAACTTTTTTCTCATCTTTTTAAACCCTGAAATCAGAGTCTTCCTTTAGTGCTGACCTTTTCAAAGCCCCCCCCTCCACAAGGAGCCAAGATGAGCTGCAGGAAAAGGTGCAAGCGGGAGATCTTCAAGTTCGCACAGTACCTGTTCAGACTCATCACGGGCACACTAAACACTGGTAAGGCTCTTGGTGGACTTTGAGATGCAGACTTCACCCTCGTGTGCGTTTCCATTTGCGCTCCATCCTCTTTAAGCCTGCTGAGATTTTTTTGGTCTTATCGTCGTGGCAGTTTGTCTCAAACTTCTCCACTTTGTTCATTACCTGAGGCTCTGTTGCATACAATGACACTTGCACTTACCATCAATGCCTCAGAGTATTAAGGTTTGTAAAAACTGTACGCATGCCTGCAGACACAGTTTAAGAATTGTGAAGACTTCCAGTGTGGCTTGAATTTACAGCCTGCACTGCATCATCATTTGTGTGCGTATGTGTGTGCGTGTAAGTGTAAAAGGAAAACACAGAGACAGACTATGACTGGAGCCAAAAGGTGAAACCCTCAATGTGAAAATATGTGGAAGAAACGGCTTCTGTCGCTGTCTGCTGTTATAAAATGCATTTTTACAGACTCATTTCTGCTCTCAGCACTTCAACAATTGTCATTGACGTACAGATTTTATTGAAAGTATGTGGTGACATTTTCATATTTACTTTTTAGTTTTATCAGCCAACTTTTATTTTCCGTACTTTGGTATTAATTTAGTTTGAGACTGTCAAAAGTAATGTGGAGCAGAAAGCTGATCCTCCTGAAATCCCCCCCAAAAGCAGGTGGTAGAGTACAGTACAGTACATGGACACAGCATTATTCATCAGTATTACTGCTGTATCTGTATCATGCTGCACAGAATAATAGATTTTCGTTTCCCTTTTGTTCTGCACACACACACACACACACCATGATCTTTTCTAATAAGACAGATAGTGAATCAATGGATTTAACAAGATTAATTCTTGGATTATAGGGGATTACTAGCAGATTACTCCATGAGGGGATAAAGGTTACCAGGTTATTGGTATGCGTCAAACTGATGCTCAGTATTATTGAGTCATGCACCTTGGTGTCTTCATGTATTTTTGGTTCTTGCTCTGCACTGTGTGGCGTTTTATAATGGTAAATTGTACAGATGGTGACTATACTGTTAGCATACATTGACGCTCTTGTCTTGTGTGGCAGCCGTCTTGTTTTTGTGTTAAACGAACTTCGCCTTTCAGAAGGTTGTTGATTACCACGCTGATAGGGTGAGATGGTGTGAAGCCCCAGAGAGGCGCTACATGAAAATGGTAATGAATTCTAACATGCTTCCGCACATGTGAGACTTCTCATGTTTTTACTAGCCGTAGCAGTAGTTTCTTTTTATATGGACTTGCCAGTTAAAGGAGGGGATTTCAAAATTAAGCTGTTTATAGAATATCTCCACACAGCCCGGCCTATTTTTCACAGCGTCCTTGACCTTAGAGACGGAGAGAAGAAGTGGGGAGGATGGGAGACAGCTATACTAGTCGCTCCATCAATGGGCTGCCCTATTAAAGGTGGAGATGGCTTCAGCTTTCCAATCATACTTATGAATATATACTCATGGGAGATACCCAGCTTGGAGAAATCCATCTACAGTGTCTGCTGAAAGGGGTATTCTGTTGGTTTCCATAGCTACTGGCTGGTGGTTAAGGTCACATTGCAATTCCCACACGATGGAAACATGATTAGTCTATGTTGAGGAGTAATTTACTTTTGTGCCCTCAAAGCTGTGGTTGATAAAAATGTGGCGTAGCTTCATGCTGCCCCATAGTGATTCTTTGGTGACAAAATTGTCATTAATGTCAGCACCAGACCCTATTAATTATTGATCATGCTAAATACACGGCTGGACATATTTCCCTTTGGACTGAGTTCAATTACTGCACATGTGCTGAGTTAGAGAAACGTAGTCTTTGTTATTGACCAGTGACCACATTGAAGAATATTAGTTTGACTGCTATTTTCTCAACCACAGGACGAACTGTTGAAACTGTATAAGAATGAAATATGGACTTGAACATATTCTCTATACCAGGATGTTGAATGTGTACAGCATATAAAGTTAACAAAATAGGAGTGTTTTTAATTTGTGGAATACATGTCATTAGACACATACTTTGACTGAGTTGCATTTTTGAAAACCGAAGTACTGTTGTCCATCTTTGGACTTATTTGGATGCTCTGAAAAGCCGCTATTGACCATCTCAACATAAGTATGATTGGTAAATAAAATGTACTTACAGCCCAGGATTAATTTCTAGAAAAAGACATGACATAAACCCATAGTTACCTTCATGTGGTTGGATGCCTCTGCTGTCAAGTCAGACTGCAGTCTACAATCCCTGTCTGTATAGACTCATAATGTCAGTAGTGAAGAGTTTGAAGGGATTTAATAATATGGTTTTCGAAGAATAAGGATGTCACAGTGAATCTGACCTTTTGAATATGACGTGTCATCGCTTCATCATTTTATTCTATCAGACACCTGCGTAAAGTAAAGAGTCATATTGGTGCATTAATTCTTGAGTTATGGTCCAAAATGGGTTTGGCCAGTTCACATTGACCTTGACCTTTGAACCCCAAAGATCATCCTTTAGCCAAGGTGAACGTTTATGACAAATTTGCAGCACAAATTCTGTGAAGATGTTCCCAATATGTGGTGTTCACAGGTTTGAGATGAAGAGATAACCCCCAAACATAACACATTAGGCCACGGCTGTCGGCTGCAAAATTATTAAACCCATTACCACTCATTCATTTGACAGTTTCCACTTGAGCAGATCCTTTTCACTATAAACACAGGGTATTAACTTATCTTACATAGTCTGCTGCAGATTAATATAAATTGAGTTTGACCAGAGCAAAGCTGGCTTGACCATATGTGACCATGGGAAGCGAGTGATGGATGGAGTCAGTTAGCAGACCATGGGATTTTAATTGAGATGTTCATTGTCGTAGAACAGCCTCACAGTCATTGCTTCATTGATCACTTAGTTGCCAAGACCAGCACAAACACATGGGCTAGTATAGGTTGAGGACAATGTGAGTGATGTCAGAACAGAGCCGGGCAGATCCTGCTGCACATCACATCAGTGTCATGGATGATTCTTAACATAGATGGATGAACAGGTTGTATGTTAAAGGTCCATTTGGGCACCTTGTATCCACAGCAGCAATGTTAAGCATCATATGGAGTTATTATAACAGTTAATCCACCGTCTTTCAGTGAGAACAGGGAATTATTTATTGATCAAAATAGACACACTGGATCCATCAGGAACAGTAGCCTACCATTTGTATTCATGCCACCACCACTGCCCAGCAGGCAACAGATCAGTCATTTCAATATGTTCTAACAGCAGTGTTAGTACATATTGAATACAGTGAAAAGCAGAAACTTATTTGTTGCTCACACAAGGGGAAATCTTTATCCCCACCAACGTTTCCAACACAGCCTCTGTGATGGACGAGCAATGGGAGCTCCCAGTCCACCAGGGAATCCATCAGGATCATTTAGACACCCTAAAGCTGGGTGATTTAAGTCGCTTCCTTTCAGAAGACACATTTTCAATGTCCATTCATTACAACACCAATACCCTCAGTTGCAGTGCTTTAAACGTGTCTTTTCCAGCTCAGTTCAGCCGCAGCTGCGTTGCGATACACTCCAAATCTGCCATTTGCTCTGGAATCGTTTGGAGATCTTTCTTCACAAGCTGTCAGGTGTCTTATCTTGTGAGATGCATCATCCTCTTTTTTTCCCATTGGGACAGAATCACGTGTTCCAAACTGAGACCAAGCATATCGTTTGACATCACAGCACATGCTCTTTCAGCCTTACCTCTCAACTTTTTGTAACAAGACTGGTCAAAATTGTGCCTTTTATATTTTTTTTCCTGTGCTATCAAAGTTCAGATGAGCCTCAGAGCATTGTAACCAGTTTGTATTGATTTCAATGATGATTTCTGTGGCTGTGTTCTTTATAATGGAACAATGATAAAAGATTGCAATGTCTTTGAACTTTGAAATCATTATTGAGTGTGTTAGGCTGCAGAAAATGCCAAACAAGCGTTTTTTGTCTCTCCTCTTCAGATGTCTCTCTTTTTTTTTTTATCGCTAAAGCAGCTAAATTGGATTTCACTTTGTTTGTGTCTTGACAATCCAAATTATGCTGAGTTACCAATGAATCTGTTCTTAGAAACGACACATTTAATTCATGCTTACAAGACAACGCACTCAACGTGAAAAACGCACTCTGTGACTTTTCAGCGTGGACCTGAGGAGCACATGTGTGGGGGCCTGTCCAATGACGCGAGGCCCCGTCTTTGTTTCCCTCTCTTTGGTTTCCTGATGGCTATTAGCAGGTCATGTTCCACCTGTCCCATGAGGACAGCACGTTCAAAGCCCATAATCCCTGACCAAACACTGAATATTTGATACCCACAGGCAGGTCGCATTGGCATCGCGTCTGTGCCGCGGCGTCCCCACTCTCTCAGTGGCAAGAGATCGGCCGTGGTTTAGAGTAGACAGTGTTGTTGTGTTGTACAGGGAGTCCCTGCAGTCCTGACAAGTGTCCACACATTCTGTATAAACTTAATGGACCTTAACAACCACTGCAGAGCTCATAGACATATTAAAGTTGAACGGGGCGACCAAGGGAGCTTTAAATACCTAAAGTTTTTGCTCTGCAGCTGGTTTAAAAAGTTTTTCTTTTCCTTTACTTCACTAAAATGACACTTATTTTTTATGCTCGGCAGTAAAGTAGTGAATCCATCTCTGGCTGAACGTTTCACCCATCGTGTTTGGACAGGCGCAACAATAACAGATGGCTAACCATGTTGCATAATGTTACCTTTCACACCCAGTGAGCTAACATGGCATCTGCTTGGTTCACCTGACAAGCATCTGTGTGAATCACAGTCTGAAGTTTGATCCGTGTACTCGTGCTGTGCCAGACATTATTGCTTCCTCACAATTTGAAACATTCATCAATGCCTCGTGTAGGAAATATACTCCCAAGATTATCTATACTGCAAATATAGCCCAATTATTTCCTAACTGTACAGCTGGGAATTGACATTCTTGGAAAAAATGGCTGTCAGGAAATGATGAATGTCGATAACAGTTGCTTTTCAGATGCAGTGGCAATTAGATAACCATCATTCCAAGGCAGATATTTGTCATAACTGTGTTGATGCGTACTCAAAACTTCCTTTGAGAGCACCTTGAGGTACTCATGGAGTGTCATATATGTGAGAGAAAACTAATGAGGATCCACATTGTGTTGTTGATGTCTAAGACAGGCTGACTTAGAGGAACAGATTAGGATGTTGTAGTGATGCAGAACATCAAAGCATCTCTGCCAAGCCTCTTACATAATGGAAACAGAAGAGCAAGTATCGATGTCATTGAGTAAAAGCTTTGTTTTAACCTTGCAGTGTGACCTTTCACCATGACCCCTTTTCCAGGGTTCACTGCCTCTTGGCAAGAGTAGAAAGAAGGCGTTTTGACTGTGATGTCTTTATCCATATCAGCTTCCAAGCAGACCCAGTTCACTGTCTCTTTGTTTCAGTGTCCCAGCCTTCTCCTGGTTTCTGGTTTCTGCTGCTGTGTAGCTGTCCAACACTAGAGCAGCACAGATTCCTTGGCTCATTGGGGCGGTACACGCAGTACTTAGCTACATGGTTAGCATTACCAGAACTTACCGCTCATGTCCAGCTGTAGCTAAACCCCATCCTAGTCCACTCTGATCCTCCTTTGCGTAGCTGTAACTGAGTGACAGCCTGTCAAGGCATGCTTAAGTGCTGCAAGACAATCTGGGCCGGTGTTATGTAAAAGAAGAGAGGAAGAGTGTGCTCACTGTGGTGGAAAATGAATGTCACCATCCACTCAGTCTACAACTCTTTGTAAAACCATAGTGGAAATATTCTTTGACCTTTCTATTACTGAGGACAGGTTGGGGAAGTGGCTGCTCATGAAATGAGTACAAGGTTAATTCATCCCGATATCCCTCCACCATCACTTCTGCCCTATAGAAGTCCCCCTGCCCATGGTGGTCATGCAAACACCCTCCTTCCTGCTTTGGTTGGAGAGGAATCCCTCTATTCCTCACAACCCCTGCAGTTGGGTAGTTTGTTATGAATCACTGGATGTGAAATGAATAATTAGGTAATGATGAGGTTGTCATAGAAATGTCATCCTCTTAGTTGAAAAGTGATTAAAGCTTTGTGTGTCAAGGGACTCTTAGTCAGAGTTTTTGTGTATTGCACACTCTCATATCTTGACTCCAGATATGAGACTCATTTACTGAAATGTTTGTGTGGTTGTTGTTTTTCAATTTGCATTCGCAATTGAAGGAATATGATTTGGCAGAGACATTACAAAACCAATTTAAGGGACATTTAAGCTATTCAGTATTGTACCTAAGGCTGGGGTTGATTAAAACAACAATGATAAGAATCAAAGCAGCAAAGCCTGGGATATCTTGACCTCAAGTTGTCATTAGAACTGACAGTAAGTGGCTCTTTTGATGGTATAATGTGGTGAGATCCTGGTGAGACAGAGACTATGGTCCATGGTTGATCCATGGACTTAAAACATTCCTCAGTGAGTGGCATTTGTTTACCTTTCATTTTCACATTTGCAGTGTAAACTAGAAGTTGAACGATTGATCGACGCTGATAGGTTATTGGCAGAAGTTTCAGCTCTGATTGTTCCCGATGGCTTCACACCCTCCTTTAGTTTGTAAGACAGGTTTTCAGGTACAGTGTTGTAACATCCAAAGTGCACACCAAGATAGCCCTGATGATGTCATCAGACTTAAACAACCTCCCCTCACAGGAGTAGTACCTTCATGTCTCAAACTAGTGGATTGACCACACAGTCAATAGTAAAATTGGGTGGAAATCATAAATTACTTGTAAACCACATGTGCACTGATGAATTAGCACAATGTGCGCTCTTATCAATCTCTTCATCCCCACATCATTCACCTTTCTCTTTAGCTTGCCTGGTTTATGTTTTTCTGTATGCACACTCCACACCGGCCTGTGGTTGTCCTGTGACACTGTCCATTTAAATTCACCCTCGCTAGGCCTGTGTAATCAGTTTTCCCATTTGCACTAATGTTTGTATACGAGAGTCCTTGTGAGTGGAAAGAATGACTGGGTTATTTTTAGTTGGGTGGTCACGGTTGAGCTGCTGTGTGTGAGTTATCACTGTGCTCACTGAATCCAGCAAGAAATCTTACTCCATGGGATGGTATCGGGGAAAAATCCCCAAATAAACAAAAGAAGCAGAGAGTGATTGGAAGTGTGTTTTTATAAGTTGGTTATGAACATGGGAAAAGAGTCACCCTCAGTGGAGCACAGCTAAACAACAGTAAAGAACTACTAAACAAGACAGCATCCTTTAAGATTTCCAACTATTGAGACGAATCATAATTAGTTTGGCAGGCATTTGTTTTGCTCATTGTTGTTATCACCTCAGAGAATTGTTCCATTACCCAGTGCTTTTTCTATCTGCTCACACTCTCCCTTAAGAGATCTTTACTGTTGTTAACTTAAATTAAAAAAGTTTTCCTCCCCTTTTTGTTATCGCATCTTTTTCCTGTGCTTGCTCTTTCTGGATTTTGTCCCCATTTGTCCTCCCCCTGCTCAACCTCAGCTGCAGCCCCCGCCTCACACTTGTAATTGCTTAATTTTACTGTCCCGGCGAGACTTATTGTTTAATCCATTGTCTACTCTCAGTGGCCTTGGCTGTGTTTTCACAAAAAGTGA
>OMNW01008949.1:55934-77212 GCA_900303245.1 Selene dorsalis
CAGTTGCGTTCTTTTATAAATGATCACATCTTGAATAATTGGATTATATTCACATCAGCCATTTTTTCCAAGTCTTATAAAACATCTTGTGTATTCATTAGACCTTAAAACAATAATGCTGTCCCAAACATGTTGCATATTGATTTGTGAATATGCCCGTAAAGCTCTGAATATGTGCATAGTTGGGACACCATGATGAATTGGTCAGATCATTTTGCTGATTTATGGCTTCAAAGACTGCCAATAGTGTCTTTTGTAATGAATAGCGGTCATTTCTAATCAGTGACGGATTGATCGGAGCGTGTTAAATGTTTAATGATGTGAAGCAACATTTTTTACCACAGTTCAGCAGAGCTTCACAGCTCCTTAAGAGTTCCTTATCATCATCGTGGAACAGGTAAGACAAGGTGCTGAGCTGTTCCCTCTGGATGTGACACTGCAGAATACCGCAAAAAAAACCACTTAAAACGATCCCAGCTCAACCCACGAATGCAGCAAAGAGTGCCGGAGGTGATGTATGACACGCCAAACAATGGAGCATCCTTTGTGGAGGCTAGGTGTCATTTGAAATTTCTCCTCAGTCTCCTGCATCTTCCGCGCACCACTGAAAACATCGCAAATTCAATTTAAATGCAAAGCAACAGAGGAAAAGTTATTTGTGTTTGCCATTTACAGTACTTCTGCCTCAGCAGCCGCAGAGCGCGAGCCAGCACGGTTCGAGGGCCCATCTCCTTGTGCATGCTGCTCCACACATCACAGTGACCATTCTATTGCCTCCGACTGGCTGCTTGATACATTAGATTTGGACCTAATAAGGATGGATCACCCTTTTGCTCTTGTCCCTCCTTTCAGAGTCTTCGCCCTATTTTTCCTCCCGCTGTCGCTTTCCCTTCTCCTCTGTGATTAAACCGCGCCCTCAAAGGAAATCTCCACCTTTTCCTCCGATCTGTTGTTCTGTTCAAAATGATTCCAGTGTAAATTTTTCACCACATCCGCATGTGTCGCATGATGAAATTATATTATTGAGGACGATGAATTGGTGTTCATGGTCTGTCATGGTTGGATCGGATGATGGATGGCCAAGGATTGATTGATGGATTAGCATTTATTACGATGATGGTTTCCGTATTTTTTGAAGGTAAAGTGACTACCTTAAAACGAAGTCTCATTTGTATTCAAAAGGATAGGTTTCCAGTATTTGATATATTTTGTATCTCTCAGTGGCAGGTAGGATATTGTTGCGGAGAATGTTGACAGGTGAGTCACATCAGGTCAGAGTCAGACCCTGGTCTGTCAGGTCAGACGGCTTAAAGGCAGTGCAAACAGAAAGATATTTGTTACATAGTGTGTGACAGTAACTGCACTGCGGCCTTGCTGTGGTTTTATGAGGCATCCAGGCCAAAACAACCATCGCAGCTGGATATATTTGGGCATGTTGCTTCATGTACTGGAGAGACAATGAAATGCAGTCTATGAAGAGCAGTCTGAATGACAGATCTCTGAATAAATGATAATTGTACTTTATATTACCATGAGTTGGAGCATCAACAAAATCTGTGTTGTATTAGTATTGTATGATTTCTGTTGTTCTACTCGGGGAATCCTGTCATGTGGTGTGTAGTTTTAATCTCGTACAGATACCAAAAAACATTTCCTGTTTGTGGGGAGAGACAAAAGTGTAATTTGAGCTTCGCTATAGTAAATCGAGTGGAGTCAGTGGAGCGGAGGTGGAAAAGCTGAAGGAGTAAATAGAAATGCAGACAAAGCAATATTTGCTTCCCATATTCCTATTCTTGTCCTTCATAAAATGTGTCTCTTGATGCCAGAGAACGAGCCAGAAAAAACTATTCTCTGAGGTGGCCGTTCTGCTGGAGAGACCAGCCATTCGTCCATGCCAGCGATAGCAGATAAGAAACAAAGCAATGGAAAAACAGCAACAAAGAGAAGAAGAGAAGAGAAAATATCCCTATTAAATTAGACTCTTACTTTTATCCAATGCCATAATATTTAGCACCTCCCACTGTGAACGGGATCAAATTGAGCTAAAAATGTAACATGAGACGTGGATTCAGTTTCTGCAGCTAAATGAAAATAATAGAATAAACAAAGTCACAGTACATTACTCGATTCCTCAATATTTGTGGTAGATACTGTGATGCACCATTTGCAGTGTGTCAGTCAACTGAAAATTGTCCCTAACTGTCCCCATCTCACATTAAACTGTTTATCAGCTGAGGCAGAAGAGTTTGAACTCACAAAATTCAGAGCCTGCCACAAACAGGCCTTCAGGATCAGCTCAAGACTTTCACTTCATAATCATGTTACCATGAGTGTGACTACTCCCAAAATCAACACACAAATGCAAATCTTTTCCTCTCGGTCAAGCTTGATTAGGTTGATTATATAAGTTTAAAATATGTACTTGATGACAGGACTGGTGCAGTGATCAGCAAAGGAATCAAACTGTGAAAGTTAAATAGGTGAATAAGTGATCAAATGGTGCGGTGAACATTATAACACTTTAATCAGTCACACCTCGAAATGAATTTGAGTATATACTTGAAATTCTAATCAATTTTTTTCCCACCACCAACATTTGACTGATTTATTTACTTCAACATTTAATAACGTTAAGTCCTTGGAAAGCAGAAATTGTCATTGAAGAGCTCCATCATACAACCATTAATCTGCCTTTTGACAGGTAATGACTGCATATACATTATACAGCTGCCGTACTGAAAGGATACAGAGAAGATGAATGAGCCTGATGTTGCTATAGTGTGTGATAGAAAATGAATGCGTAATCTTAATGTTTACTCATCACTGCAGCAAGTGTAGATACATAAAGTATATACAAGCCTTGGTTAGATCTCAGAGACAGACCAACATGTGGTCCGCTGTGTTGTTTTCTTGCTGCTATAAAAGATACATTTAATAAAGATAAAAGATAAAGATAAAAGATATTTGAATTAGGCCTGAGCAGTGGGACGCCCGAGTAAGTAGCAACTAAGGAATATTATTAAAAGCAAATGTGTTCCTCATTACTATCCCATCGCAGCAGGTAGTTTTACCCATCTGTCTTTGATTTCACTTACTATGAAATGTATTATAATTTCCCTTCTTTGAATATTACCCGAGGCAACTTTACGACAAATGTCTACATTCTAGAGTATTGCATACATTTATGCATGTCTGTGCTCTCTCAGCATTGGCCCAACTGTAATGCTATCAGGAGAGGGATAATTTATTACACACATGCTTTATTCTGAAATGCTTAAATGTGTAAGGTAGAAGCAAATTAGCATACATGCCCACTTTTTAAATTCTCCCACCTCAGATTGCCCTTTATGAATTTTTATGAGAGTTCTGCTTCAACTTTTCATTAGCCTTCTGATTTAGAGACTGTCACTTCACTTACCCCCAATTTCCACTGGATCCGTCTCCGCTCCGTTCCGACCAGGTGCGCTGCAGTGCGTCTCCGGTCCGTCACAGCTCCGGTGTCCGGCAGAAATACACAGCGGGTCTATTTTTACCGGATGACGGAGCCATCACGCATCAATTCATGGCAATTAGATCGCCCCACACAAGAAGTCAAACACACAGAGCATCCGGTAAATTTCAAAATAAAACACAACGACAAACTTTCCGATCGTAAATCATCACTTTCGTCCGTTCTACAATAACACAAAGAGAAAGTTAAAAAAAGAAAAGAAAATCGCGACGCATCCAGTGGGCGAGGGTTTGATACGTCAAACGGAGCTAAACCGTATCGGAGTCAGACCGGAGCGGAGACGGATCCAGTGGAAATTGGGGTTTAGGCAGACTGATGAGCAATGACTTCATACGTAAAGGGCAAATATTGAGTGCCCATGCATTTTCAGTGGCTGCAGCTGAAGCGGCGTACTGATGGAAAGAGCCATCAAAGACGAGGCCCAGTTGTGGAGGCTGATATTGTCTGTCATGCGGGGGTAGTGGTGTAGGGTTTCAGCGTGGTACAGTAGGAGGCTGGATTTCTCTGCCATGTTTCACACTGGCATTGTCCGTGTAATCAGACACTCATGGGTTTTGATAAGGTATAATAGAAAGAGGTTGTCGCCAGCAATCTGGTTGGTCTCAAATCTCTGTTATTACCTGATTTTAAACCTCAGCACATATTCCCCATGTACACAGATTTGGATCTCAGCAGCGTCTTAGGTCTAATCACCTAGGATAAGACCCTAGATATCTGTGAAATTTACTGTAGTGCGGTATAATGATTTAGCTTAAATGTTAGCTTGGTTGTGAAAGATATGTTAGTTTCCAGGGGTGCTACTTTCTGGGGTTATTAACATGGTACACCTCTGTATACCTTTGTTTTGGTACCTGTCAACCTCTGACAAAACATTGTAGCTGGTAGCATACAGTTGGTTGCAACTGGTTGCCAAGTGAGATTAACATACAACACCATTCCAATATGCATTGCATACTACTGGCTTTTATAGCTCTGCCATCAACAGAAAAGGTATCAGCACCGACATTACAACCTCTCACAGACTAAACCTTGCTCATGTTCATTAATTCAGTTTACCTTCCCCAGCGGATGCATTCATGAACTGTCCCCTCAGAGAGTTCTACCTCCTCTTCAGTCTCTTGCCTCCCACCCCAACCACGTTCACTCAAAGTGAAGCTGGCACTAGCAGTGGGAGGCATGCAAACACTCAGCCTCATCCATTCTAATATGTTTAAATGGTAATACTCATAATGTATCACTCATCATAACGCCTGGTGTCAACAACTCAGAGGTTTTGACCTCCTAAAATCTAACTTTTGAGATGATGCAGACGGTCTCTTGCCCCCTGATTGCATCTCATCTGTGACAACCCAACAGTTTGTGAATGCAACATAGATAGCAGCCAAAAGGAAAACCACCGGTATTTTTTTTTATCACTGTAGCACAATCACATTGTACTATACGTGTGCATGGCTCATTAAAAGAAATTGACTTCATTAATAGTATTCTAGGAAAAAAATTTGTCATAATTGTGATAATGATTTGAAGTCACATCGCCCAGCCCTGTTACATAATCATCATCATCATCATCATGTTTTAACAATGGCAACAGAGTGTATGTGTTCAACATGATTTATGGTGCCATGGTCTCTCTGAGTCGTCCAGATTTTGATCCACTAACATGTTTGCACAAATACATCATGCATGAAAAATGGGTAAGACACTTGATCCAATATATGTTTTTGCGGACTGGCAAATGGACGGGTGTGAAAATGGAGGTTATAAAAAATTAATCCTCATAATTCACAAGAGCAAAGGAGAGAGAGTATGTGAAGCCTTGAGGAAGAACGTCCTAACATCTCACCTTGAGAAAGCCATGGGTGAGGATAATTAGCTTCCCTCGTGGTGAATTCAGCCTTGTAGCTGCAGGATACCAGAGGTTGAGGTTGAATGTGAACAGCTTTGAATCTCGCCCTTTGTTCTGTTGCTGTTGCTTGTTCTCTCTCCCTCTAAATCTTATTTCACCTTTTGTCATTGCGTCTCATATTAGCTGCATCTCCTGTACTATCTGGCGCGGGTTTGTGGAAGTGATGGCGCCGAGCTAAATGATAGCACCTCCAGGTTCATGTTTAATGGAAGACCCCATTACACATGAAAAATGGGCATTGCTTGGTAATGGCTGGCTAAATCCAGAGCCTGGAGCAACGATACAGGAAAAAAGCACTAAAGGGGGGAAGACACAGTGGTGGAGGTGATGATGCTGAGGGATATTTCGCGATGAGGGTTTCAGAAGGTGTGTTTCCAGGTGGTGTTACACAGAAAAATACATTCACAGCATGTTGCTTTATTGGAGAAAGACACAGATGAGATGTGTGAAATTCCCTTTAGGTGGGAACAAAGGGGCTTGTTATGGATTGTTGATTGGTGTGGACATGTTACACAAAGGGATAGTATTGGCATGTTGAATGATGCTTTCAGGAGGTTATGCTGATTACGTGATTTGCTTGTGAGAGTCGAGGTGTCAGTTTACTTTGGATCATGGAGGATAAATAAAGCTATGGAGCAGAGGTTAATGATTTGTCTTTTCTCAGGGTAAAACTCTGGCTTAATGTATTCAAGTTCACTGCAATCAGTTTTCAGTAGTCACACATACATACTTGGGTACACACGGACATTTCCACAGCTGCCAAATCAATTCACTTGATAATTAGAAAAAAAATATTTTTTGCATTGTAAACTGTGCTGGGTGACTCACATCTGAAATTCTATGTTCTACAGCAGCAGCAGCAGCAGATCATCGTGCACCAAACCCAAACATCAGGGGCCTCATTATCGATTGCCATTGTTGCAGCACAACAGGGAAAATACACTCACCCATCAGCAAGCAAATTCACACAAACAGACAAGGAGGAAGCACTCGACACGTCACAAGAAGATCACATTTCCCGTCAGGCTCCTTCCCCACCCCACAATGAGTTCTGTGCCCCTGCCCTCAAGTGACAGGCAGACAAATTGGTCTTGAAGAAGCCCAGAGGCAATCAGAGCACACCACTCACCCACAATTACTTGTCCTTTAACAAAAACGATCAATGCGCTCAGCGAATTCGGTGGAAGCTGGCACTCGCTGAAACAGACTCTCTGTTTAGGCAGGTAAAGCTGGTGATGTAATGAGGAAGAAAAGGGTTAAAAATGTAACGTTTTTGATATGAAGAGGCACTTAGCAGCGTCTGCTTTAAATATCCTCAGGCTAAATATTATTGTCCCGTGCATAGAAAGCACAGGTCATGTGTTATTTCCCCCTTTTTGCCCATTGTACAAAACTAAGAACTGAGGACTAAAAAAGACAAAAAATAAAAGTGAAACAGCAAGTGGATTAGCTGAATTTGGAAAATGAAAGTACACCATAAATATAGTTTTGGTCCCATAATGACTGACCCAGACAGAAGTAGAAGAACATTACTTTCCTGTAGCCTCAGTATGTAGGCACCTCACATGCTGCTGCTCTGATTGCCTGCCTCTGTTTTATAACCCTTCCATGGGCATAACCTATGCTAATACTGATTGGCCCTGCTTTGCAAGTCTGATCAGTCGACCATAATGATATAATTGGCGATCCAAAAAAAGTGATGACAAGGGGACGAAAAGTTCCCTTGCGTAAAACTTAAACACATGCACTTGTTTGTTGGATTTGTATGTCTCTCAGAATGCAGGGGGGCTATTTTTTCCAGAGCAGGTGGTCACTGCAGAGGCTTTCAACTGCCTCTCATTGTGATTGTTAGTGGGCTCCTGTTACTGTAGCAAGGCTGTTGTTGCTGCTGTTGTTGCTGCTGCTGCTGCTGTGCAAAAATACATGTAGATTTCAAGGGCATGTGTGGGCTGTCACAATCTCTACCTGCCACCATCAGCACAGAAAATCAGTTGTTTTTTTTTTTTTTTAATGCACAGACACAATCTGGTTGAATGGTGTTCTGAGATAAATAATTTAATGAGAAAACGAAGCATTCAGTCACTCAGTCATGTTACATCATTCATTGGATCCAATCAATACCTGACAAAACCCAGGTCAGGGCTGGATAGTCAGGTTGAACCCATACTGTGTTTATTTTGTTAGAATTATGTAAGAGATTGTGGGATGTGATTTCTTATTTATGACCTCAGCATGACTCCACTCATCTAACACGTCATCTTATGCATACAGTATAAAACACACAATCCTCATGCTCACCATTAGGACCGTTGTGCTCTCATTATAATTTCATATGTTTGCCGGCTTTTGACGCCGTACTGTTTCGGACAAACAAACCTTTAGAATGCACAACAAAACTTGGACTTTGCCTTTTTTTGCTCTTCCTGTTGGCACACTTTATAACTACAGCTATGAATCACCGATAATATGTGTTCACGCCAGGATTTTTATTGGGTTTAAATTCGATTCCCCCCACTTCTTTCGAATGGTAGAATGTGAATAATTGATGTGTAAGCCATGTCTGAGGGCGAGAATAAAAGGGTGAGTGTTCTTCGTCGAGCTTAAAGGTTTACAATCCTGCAGGCAATAAAGGGAGATCTTGCTGTGTAAGATCCTTTCAGAGGTGGGATTTTGGTGTAAATCCATGCTCATTGTGAAATGGGACGGCTCCGTAGAAACTCAACTGTTAAATTTGGTTTTCTTCTTGACAAACCCAAAACTATGGGGTCAATTTCAGGTTTAAAGTATTTAAAATGAGAATAAAAGTCTACAAATGGGCTTTGAATTATTCATTTTTAATGAGTAAATTAACTTGCTGGAGAAGGAGAGGGAGAGAGAGAGTTTCCAAATGCTTTGAAGGAATATATCGCTCAATTTATTTTTATTGGTTAAATGAATCCCATGGCCACAAAAGGAGTTGAAATTCATGCAAACTTCCAACACATGTAACTGAGTTTTGTGTATTCTTTATGCACCCTCTCACATGAACACTTGCTCAGTCGTGAACGAAGCTGCACACAGAGATGCTAACTGATGTACTGCTCAGATGGAAATATCCATTTCTGCACATTTCTGTCTACTTGTTAACGATATCCTTTTGCTGACGCACTCATTGAAAGATTGTAATCTGAAATAATTGCTGCTTCTTGTTCTATAGGTCTAAAAGCTCCAGCAGCATTCAGCCATGGACTGTATCTGGTGAATCATTTGATGTTCTCAAGTGAATTTGGTCAATTTCTGTTGCTGAGCTATGAAGATAGGAAATGAAATTCATCGATTCCCTATTGACCCCAAGCCCAGATAAAGAACTGTGCCGTGGCGCCACAGCTTGACCATGAAATGGGATTTTATGATGCTTGCAGAGACTGCACTGTTTGATGCAGACCTTAACCCTTTCTGTGCTGTTTCAGCAAAGCCAGGCGATTGGGAGATTGAACGGTGGGTGCAGTCAGGAGAAGGGTTACTGTGACGCTCTGTGTACGTCAGTGCAGACGGCTGCTGTACAACATCACCGAGGCTGGTTAGGATTCAGCGCTTTCCTCAAGGATATTTCAGCAGTTCAGACACCTGCCATAACAGGCAGTCCTCTAGTTGAGGGGGCCGTCTGCTGGACGGCTGCAGTGCACGAGAAGGGCATTATTGAACTTGTGAAGTTTCAAATTGCTGTTGAGCTGCTGTCAAACTGTGTTGCGAGCAAATGTCTCTGTGCTCACTGTGCGATGGGGTCTGTGTTGCTCTTTCTCTGACACCCCACACCAGATGGGGGAATGAAGAGAGACTGGAGATTGTGGTTTTGACATTTGAGTGTGAAATACGAGGACACACTCTGTAAGCCTGTAGGGCCTCACATAAACACACTAATTCCATCAAACGCAGCAAAACAAACTTCAAAATAATTAATCCCAGAGATGAGCATAGTAAAAGGAAAAATTAAAATGGTACATACGGGAAATAAACTCCAACATGTTGCTCTAGGAAAATGTGAAAAAAAAAAGTTACACAAATTGCAGGTGAGATTTATTCAATAAAGTTGTGCAAATGTTGACAAATTAATTTGATGAAGCCAGGTACTCTGCAGCAAGCAAAGCCTCAGTGGCACTTTGGGTAGTTGGATTGCTCCACTACCATTTGGCCCTAGGTGAAAAAAGCAAACACCCAATAATAACCAGTCAAGATAGAAAAGCACTTAGATTAGTGCTGAAACAGCTTTAAAACAGTTTGAAAAGACAGCGGATGAAAATTAGCCTCACTGGCTAACTCTGGCTCACTTACAGTTTCTCTGAGATCCTGTTGATTAGTGTTGCATTGTCCCACCCCGACTGTCAAATAAACCAAAGAAAGAATGAAAGTCAGGACTTGCTGTTTATGCCCTTCTAAATGGTTTTTGGGTTTTGGACATATACTGTCTTTGTGTGTTCAAACTGTGATTAGTCGGTCTTGTGGTCATTCCTAGAGAGGCTATGAGCTGAGACGTGTGGGCTAGTGTGTGTCCTTTACTAAAGCTGGATGAAACAGTCCCTAACTGCATTAGAAAACCCCCTTTCTACAGTTTCTCCCTCCCCCCAGAGTGCACACAAATTGCATCGCTGGGTGGAAAACTCACCTTGAGTGTCTATTAGTGTGTGTGTGTGTGTGTT
Source organism: Selene dorsalis (assembly GCA_900303245.1). Lineage (NCBI taxonomy): Eukaryota > Metazoa > Chordata > Actinopteri > Carangiformes > Carangidae > Selene > Selene dorsalis. The sequence goes on from OMNW01008949.1 coordinate 66,028, forward strand.
TGTGAGGGTGTCCTGTGGCGGTGTGTGTGCGCATTTAGGTTGTTACACACCACTGTGGGAAAATTCCCTTAACTATATTCTGCTGTTCCCTGAAAATGAGCATATTAATACTCGAGCAGCGTTCATCTTCACTGCTGAGATGAACGCACACTAAACAGCACTCCACTGTAATTTGGTGGCCTCGTATTAAAACGGCACCGAGGCTTGTAAGCTCGCAGAATAGGTTGCTATAATTGACACCTGTGAACAGCTTGATTGAATGAGTTGCATAACTGCAGATAAACTGGATGGTTTCCAGCATTGTGCTCTGATTTAAAACCGAAACCCATGAAAAGCCGACTACTGAGAGCAAGCTGTCATGGCTCACAGTGTTCTGGTGCCTGGCTGAAAATGAATCCCTCCCTTAGGAGAGTGGAGACATGCTGGAATGTATTTACCTGCTGTATTTGTCACATACAGTTGGTGGGGGGGAAATAGAGAAAGGGAGTACAGTGTATCCAATAGGGAGTACACTGAAGACCAGCCCGCGTGCATGTATGTGTGCGTCTGTTGCATGAATTAGATGGCACCACGACTACACCAGCCTGATCAGAATCAGTGAAGGAAGACTGGGCAGAGGGAGACTTCAGTTTCAAGAAGAGAACAGTTGACTCCATGGATGAATGATTAGACCACAGGCCCCAGGGCCAGGTGTGTAAAAGGCCCCAAACCCTCCTCCTTCAGAGTGGAGAAAGAAGCAAAACGTCTGTGTTGTTTATTGTAGTTTTCAATCTCACCGTCTTTGTTGTCATTTCATCTCTCTGTAACTTTTGTGCATTTACAGCTGTTGTTTTTTCTCTTCAATCATTTTTCGATTTGTCGTGCTTTCACATCTCTTATCATTTTACATTGATTTACAGTCATTTTCCTCTCTTTGTTGTAGTTGTACGTCTTTGTTGTTTTATCGTCTCTTTGTGTATTTTTTTTATTCCACTCTTATTCTATTCAGCTTCTGCAGAAAAAAAAATGCAACCGAAATTCAGTGTTTAGTTCACAGTGGAGATGATGAGATGCCGTCTGCCTGCCTGAAAATGTCAGTGTACCCTCAGCACTCTGTGCAGCTGTATTGTGAGGAAAAGGATAAACAAATCCAAACATTGGATTAGATTTGGCTGGCAGATACTCAATCATAAAAGACAGTAATTAAAAACACATACTCATGCACACAGAGTGGAGGCATTCTCATTCTTAGGCAGTCAACGTGAACGCTCATTTGAAATGTATGGACCCCCCCTGACTCCTCGGGCACCCAGGTCAGTGTCTGGTAGGCCTGTTAAGTAATCCATCCATCCATGGATGACTCTCACAAATTGGCAGCCCTTTTCATTTTTATAATCGCTCTCCACCACATGCTTCCTCACATCCACATATGGATTATCAATGAGCCATGACTGCATAACTTGAAGACGACTCATAACATCACATTAACAACCTCAGCTGCCAGCGTCAATATGGCTGCACCAGCGTCCACTTTACTCCTGCAAATGACTTGTGTACCATTAACTGCCGCACCCCGGGGACAGCTCGGTGTTTTATGTTCACTTTACGTTGAACTGAAACGTCTTGGGAAGGAGTACACCGTCAGAGCTCCGTGTTTACCCCTGCAATGCATAATTCAGACACACATTTCTGCCAGTCAAGTTAACTTCATGTAATTTTTATGAGCAGGAACTCAACCTCGTCCTCTTAGGTACATCATAGTGGCTTTGGAAAGAGCTTGCATAGGGTGAAAGGTCAGTCGCTATAGTATCATGTGGAGGTGGATTTAAAGGTGATAGTGTTATATTGACTTTGAGCTTGAGAAGAAAAAACATTGAGGTTGGTGGAAGGTAAGAGGAACTGTGTACATTAGCAGCGACACACAAGAGGATTGTTGTGTGATTAATTCATAGATGCCCTCAGTCATGCATGGCTTACATTGTGTGGGATGCTCACATAGGTGGTTTACCTACTGTATCATCTTACGCACCATAGTGTCTGTGGTGTAACTGAGTCAATCATAAGGAAAAGTAAATGGATTTGCATTGTGTTGTTGTTTTCTGTTTCTGTGTCAACTTTCATTTCCATCCACCTCCAGTTGTCCCCTCTCATTTTCCCTTAAGCAGCTTTAAAGTTTGAAGAAATCATCTTATCCCAATATGTCTTCAGAGGACCCTGTTCTTTATCGTCTTACTCCAATGCTTCATCAAAGCTGCAGTACACGGTTAAAATATTCAAGCATCCATGTTTTTATGGCTGCAGCACTCCATCAAATATAAAAATATTCCGGGTGCACATCATATGTGCATTTCTCTAAAGTTCAGCCTTACATGTTTGGCATCTTTGGAAACTTTACGATCTACACCAGAACGACTTTCACTTGCACAGCTTGAGTTTGTGTATGTAAGATTCTTTTATCCAAGCTGCGTTATTATTCTTTTTCTTACTTTTACCCTCAGGTTGAAACCCTCCAGGGGACACAAGATTACACTGCAAATTTAAAGGTGATGAAAGATACAAGATGAGAGCGGGAAAACATGTTCCTTGTGCACAAAATCTTTGGTATATTATTATAAGATACTGGATGTACTGTGCCTCCTATGGTGTCTGAATTGGGGCTGTTTATCAGTCCACAGTAGGCAGCTTTATGTAGGCACCATTGTACAGGCAGCATTTGATAAAACACAGTTTACCACACTGGAAACTGCCATTTTGCTCTTTTATTGCCCTCTCCACATCCACCCTCACCCTATCGCAGAGATATTTACGATGTATTTATGAGAGAAGCAATTGTCTTTCCTTGTGTCAGCATGTAAAGACACATTAATCGCAGTGTTTGTTCCCTGCTGTCAGTGCCAAGTGTGCGCAGCTGAATTAGCCTGAAGAGATGCGTAGTGGAGCATCCACTCGGAGGACAATCTGTGGCCATGAGTGCTCAGCCTTTGTTTCCGTCTCTGCAGAGCGAGTGAGCACTTTAGTGGAATGACAACACAAGAGGAGAGTTCATTCTCAGTCTTCCCCTATACATAATGGTCTATCCTGTCTTTGGCCCTTACTTGAGAGTGCACTCCTGTGTGATCTGAGCATTATGTGTGAGATTGGTTGAAACTTAAGATAGCCTTGTAGATTGTACATATTGATTGTTATGTAGCTTCAGATCAAAGATTCAGGGAACCGCAGACGATCCACCATCAGTTCCTTTGTGTCTGTTTCATGCCTCTCCAAATCACTGTAGTCTTCTTGCATTAAAGTACTCAATCTAGTATCCCCTCTCAATCTATGAGGATTAATGACCAGAAGCTGTTGGCTGTGGTTCAGCTTTTAAATTAGATAGTAAACACATCTTCTCAAGGAATCCTCTTCTAATCTCATTTTGCACTGCTGCTATTTACATTTTAATCATTTGCCTGCCTTCCTACAGTACATCAGATAAGACTGGTAATAACAAAGTAAATCGACTGTTTCCACCAAGCATCATCGTCGCTTTTCCTCAGCCCCTCCCCGAAAGTGAACTGAATGATGGCATAATATGATGAAACTCATGCTGCAACTTCCCCGCACTGACACGTAATCCAGCCCCGATGTGGGGAAACATAAGAGAAGGGATCATACTCAAGTGTTACCTTAGCTGCTTGCACATATGGCGTTTGGTTACGGGGTGCAGGTCCGTGCGAGAAGATGTTTCGCAACGTGTCTCGCCCGTTTACCCAGGGAAAAGGGTTTCCCCTCCACTCTCTGGTTTATTAATAGAAAGCTGGTGGGTGTCGGGTGGGGCTCGAGCACCGCCGCAGTGTTAGCATTATTGTCACGGTTAGTGTTTCACCTGTCACTGTTGCTTATGAGCTGTCATCAGAGCCAGCCTAATAGATTTTAGATGAGATCACGGCTTGAGGCAGTTTATTAATTATGTCATTCATAGTCCTGTTTGTGACCCTTGCACAGCCAAGGGCTGGTCAAGGTTGTCCATCCAGGATGACACAGTTGCATCTCTCAACTTGCATTTGAAGAAGAGGAATATTAAGAAGAAGGTGGGTCTGTATGTAAATGTAGTTTTTCCTTTTAGATTAATCTGCAAATTATTTCAGCTGTAAAACTACTGGATGTGTGTTCTGTTGCCTGTTAGGATTATTTGACCTTGAAACGAGATTATGTTACCTCTGAAAGAACTACAGCCTTCCTCTTCCAAATTTTATGTTGAATTCAGTGAAGCACACCTTTGCTCAGTCTAATACACTCATGGGTTTTACTTTGAGAGCATTACTCAGTCTTGTCGGATCAGTAGCTTCCTATAAAGTCACTTCACTGACTTTATGACTCCTCTCCACCCGCACTGCTGCTGTGCCACAATAGCTTATTTCAAGCATTTGCTCGTAATTGTCACTTGAAGCAAAAGTTATATGGTCTAGCTTTAAAGCGGCAGCCTAGCATTAAAAGAAAGTTGTGGATTTCAGAGGCGCATGTAGGAAAAATGGCCAGTTCAAGCTGCTTCAAGCTCAAACATTGAGACTTTTTATTCCCTGGTACGGGCTGAGCTCCAAAAGTGCTGGAACCTGCATTCCCCATGATGCAATCAACAGCAACTATTTATTGCCCCTCACTGTCTCGCTGTCCCTGAGTTTGTATTGCAGACCTTTGTTTTTAAATGTGCAATCTGACAAACTGAACTTGGATCTGATACATTCAACCTGAATCATACTATGCTGTATTTGTGGGTAATTCACTTGCGGAACTTCACAAATAATGGCCTAGAGAAAACCTAGAGAAATAAGGCACAAGTTAAAAAAAGTTGTCCTTGACTTTAAAAGTTTTCTCTGAGTTTCAATTTGCATAAGGCAAAGACACAAGCTCTTGTTTTCAATCAAAGCGATCATCAGAACTCATTATCATCACTCATTATGTTGTTTTTTCTTGCACAGTGGATCAGAGGTATCATAAAGCCTAATAAAAAAACCCTTTATGTGCATGTCCCTGCTGTGCTCGTTCCCTTACATGAACTTACATTCTGGTTAAATCCCCACCCTCTCAACCGAACAAGATATGTGACTGAAACAGAGCAAGCTGATTAGACTGTGCATATTTAATAATATAAGACCTCGGTATGATTTCTCATGCAGAGGACTTAACTGCTCCCTTGCTATCTCAAGCGGAGCACAATTGGGTGAGATGGTGTGTTGAATGATAATGTTCAGTATACAATATTGCCAAAATGAAGTGGAGCAAGGAGTTATGTTTATTGCTGTTGGGGTTTAGGACAGCTCCAATTCAAAGGAGCATTAAATTATGTTTTCATCAGGCATCTGGATTGCTTATTTAGCGATATTCGAAAACCCCAGATAACCACAGCAATCACACCGCTGTATGTGTACCACATTTTACATCTTCACATCTTCCGCACGCACTTCAGAGTTTTTTTTTATTATTATTTGAAGTTGAATTAGATATGAGGAGTTATGATTCAGAGTGAACACTGCTGTAATACAATATCCACTGTTCTAAGAGGAGGTGACAGCGTTTGGTTAGGGTTAACAAAGCCAGAATTGTGATGCCCCTGTGGCTACCTGTGCAGATTTTTCATTTGTTGCTGCTTGGCGACAACTTTTGATCCTGATATGTCTTGGCTTGACCTAACGCGTTTCACACCTGACTGGGCTGTAAAGCACTGATCAGCTCTTTTGTAATTTTCAGACTCTTCCGCGCGTCACGTACGGCTGAGCGAACGCCGATGTGTAACAGCGGGCTCGGTGTCACACACAGACAGCAGCCACGTGTCAGGGTGTAATAAAAGAATGTGGCACAAGCCGGGCCCACGGGGTGCACAATGGCAGCAGGTGGGGCCGCGCTAATGACAGATCAACCAGAGCTGGTGCTGCCGAGACTCGCGGCGAACTGTAAAACTGCTTGGCCGGCGTTCATGTCGGACAACCCCACACAACCACTGGTGCAGGATGGGAAATGATTCAAAATCTGTGTGACGTCTCCCGTCTGCAGTCAAACTGCAGTAAGGAGAAGTTGCTTATTTTCATCTGTTTCTCCGTCTTAGCTGGATGAGCTTTGTGGTGCAGTGGGACAGCGTGATTAAAATGATGGACTCTGGCCAGCTCTTGAGCTTCTTCTCATGGCTTGAGGAAATTTCTGTACTTAGACACATCTCTGAAACTAGTGCTGAGTCAGACATCTCTTCTGTTTGCAGTGTTTCAAATAAGAAGTACATGAAAAAAGAAGAAAATAATAGTAATGTGGACAAAGATGAGTGACAAACGATGTTGTGTGTTTATGCATGCACACAAACATGAACACACAGAGCTTGCCAAGGCTTCCTCATTGTTTATTCAAGATGTCCCCAAACAGCTGTGCTCCCTCATTCTACAACATGAACAAGAGATATTTTATTAGCTACGATACAGCACCAAACGAATGGTGGATTCACTGGGGTTCAATAAACCCACAAGCGTCTGAGCTGTCCCGCTTGGCCCCCGGTGCGGAAATTAGGCTTTTGTTTTCGTGCCACCATTTATAACCTTTTCGGCGGACCACATTTTGTCTGTGATTGATGGCAGCGAGATGCGGCGCACACCACGAAGCCTGCCGCCCACTGATTCATACCATCTGGGCAACGGGTAGCGCGTGTGCCTGTCGTCACCGCAGCAACATAGTATGTTCAGGATGACAGTCTCCCACACAGAGGCTCAGGTGACTGTGCAGGAAAGAAAACAGTGAGGGTTCGTTGGCTGTGATTATCATTGGTCGGCATCCCAGCGCCATCCTTCGTGTGTGTGTCGTTAAGTGTACAGTAAAGCCTGGACGTGGTGGGGCAGCGCTGCTTTGAAAACATCCCTCATGACAACCTCTGTGCCCACTGCGCTCCATATGCCCTCTAAAGACCATTCTTAATTGATCCATAATTAGGAACAGCAGGTTGCAGATTCTTTCCAAAACGAGCGGCTGGACGTCGGGTGCACTGTGCCTTTGCCAAATACTGCTCCAACACTCTTGTTTCTGTCAGTCTTGTAAGTCTTGATAAACTGCTTCTATGTCGTGTTTTCATTCGCACAAGCTGAGCAGTTGTAGCAGGATCAGTGACGGCTTTTCTGCTGGTCCATTGTCAATGTTTAGAAAAGTGCTTATAGCATAAGAGGATAACCACAGACTCGCATTTCTGTTTTTTCTCATTATTTTGCAGTGGACAAATCAATTTCCTATATTTCTGCTTTCAGTTTCTTCCTTCCTGTGCAGGAAGAAAAGGATGATTAATTAGCAGTTTCATATTTTGCTTTGTGTTGATGGCTTTCCAGTCAGAAGGCTTAATGGAAACCATTTCCTACGCTCTTTATGTTTAATTTCCTCCTCAAACAGTCCTGCTTTGGTTGCACTTCTTAGTGCAGATCAAGAAATGTCCCAGGACTTATTGACTGGTGCCCCTGCTTTCCCTCTCTTCTCAGTCACCATCAAACAGACTGGATCATCACTTTTTTTTTCTTTTTTTTTTGCTGGCAGCACCTGTATATTGGAAAATGGAAGATTTATAGTTTGTTTTAGAATGAGCACTGACACCTCACAGTCTGCTTTTGGCAGACCTAGTGTTACGTCATGGAAAAAAAAGGATGTCTGCTCTCTCTTATTTACATTTTTCTTCTTGTCAGGGGCCCCTAATCTTTGTTGTAAAATCTATGCTGCATGAAATGTTAAAAGGCAGAGTGGTTTTGATCCGAACACTGTTTAGATAGCAGAACTACAGTCACTGCAGGTCTGCTTTTAGCGAGATAAGACGAGTTTGTTGTAAAGAAAACAGCACAATATTAAAGCTGATGCCTCCCTATGTATTTAGAAATGGGAAAGGCTGTGTGAGTGTTGATTTGGTTTTTCAAGATAAACCAATTGCTCCCTCTACTGTACAAAACATGACAGTGCAACTTTCAGTTTCTTCTGTACCAGTATGATTAAATAGGAATTGTTTAGCTATGGGAAATAAAATCCATCATTTTATTCAACAACTGTTGACTGACATTTATTTTTTGCAAAGCTTAAACTTGGTAAAAGTAATACATGACAAGGTGGTGCTAAAATATGAAATTAAAGTGAGTGTTGTAAAGATGAACAAAACATGATGTTGGTAATCTTTTCTTCGTCCTTTCTTTGTCTCTTTGTTTCCTTCTTTTGATTGAAGAACTTGAAGAGTTTTATTTTATCTCTCGGTTCTTTTCAGAGGTTGTTGTTGTTCATTTGTTTTCTCCTTTTTGATTGATGACTGAGGCATTAATGGTGTGACAGCAGTGGCCTTTAGACAGCCTCAATGTGGTCGTCACTGGAGGATAATGTGACAGAAATTAATCAAACTGTCTGTGTCGGTTCAAGTCGTGGCAATTCATTTGTCAATTGACAGGACAGGACCCCCTCTCAGTATTATAAGAACAGGCTCCTACATGAGTTTTATTGATCAGATGTCAGCTCTCTGGCCCGTATGTGTCACTCTATAGGACACCAGTGGAGCGTTGAGACTCATGGGAAGTGACTGTATGTTGTCGTGAATGCTTGTCTGTTTGAAGCATGTGAGCTATAAACTGCTATCAGATTAACTCACAACTGTTTGTCGTCTCTTTGATGTGAATATTGAAGGCAGCAGTTGTCAACCTTTTTAAATGCAAAGCTGAAAAAGGTGCATGTACTCGCACTGTTTTGCTGCCACTTAGTGGACAATGTGAACACTGCACAGTGAAATAAATGACCCCTGTCCAGAAACTGGGCCAGTGCAGAGAATACATATTCAGAGGTTTAATTTAACATACACAGTGATAAATTGTATGATACATGTGCACATTACCAGTTTTAAATATGCATAAGATAAAAGTAGTGAGTCTTCTACAAGTTTCATTAACAGATTATATAATATAAATCAAAGTAACATGCACCAATGTTGCCACAACTGAATATATATATGACCACCAGTATAGCATAGGCTAGAACAGAAATATTGTCTATATTATTCATGATATAATTTTAACTACTAATTCAGTGACACAACTATTGTTTTCTAGAAATATCTTATTTGTAAACATTAACCACACCATATGCATAGTGCAAATTGGCATAAGTAGGGCGTTACTAATGGAGCTGGGGGTCTGCAGCCGGATCCCCACCAAGGACTCTTTCAGGCCTTTGATAGCAATTTATTCAGTTAGTGACTAACATTAGTTAGCAACAGCTGAGATGATGTTCCATGTTTTAATTAATCATTTTAATCGGTGAAAGCAACAATTAGCAATGGCTAAAATGAAGGTGCCACCTAAATGTTTTGGTTCCTCAGTTTTGTCAAGTGTCAGACTGATGGGTGCTGATTTGTATGGGTAGGATTCGATCATTTCTCATATACTTATTGATCATTTTTGTTTAAACTTTAGTTTTGTTGCATCATAACATCAGACTAATAATAGATGGATACAGTCAGATGCATTTAACCTTTCCTGTAAGAAAGTCAACCTGACAGTGTGAAAGCAGGATAGCTACTTACCTCTCATAGCTTTTGGTGCTGAAGTTCAATCACGTTTGAGGGTATAAATGTGTTTTGGTCGTCACCTAGAGCCACCACTGTGCAGCTGTACCTGTCTGATCCACTGCTCATTATGCATCGGCTGCTGTTTACAAGCTTCCTGTGGCGATGGCTTAAGTAGCCTGCATTTGTATTTGCCTTTACGCAGTTTGTTAGTACAAATGACGGTGGGGACGACTACCCCTCTGTGGCTCAGCATTCTCTGTCTGAGTCACATACACCCACAGACTGACAGCATTCCTTTTAATGAAGCTCTGTATATAGCACCACATTGATGAGCTGGAAAAAAAACAGGAGAAAGAAAGGTTATGTGGGGTGGAAGGAGGCTTTATCATGTGTGGAGGTGATGTGTGGGCAGAAGTGCACCTACATACACTTGTTCAAGTAGGTGTTTACAAGATGTCAGACATCAGACCTTGAAGTGACCAGCCCTGATTTGTTATTGACGATCCAAGTGTGACAAATGTTCTCTGTGCACTTCAATTCAGCTTCATTTTCAATTATGAAAACCCTTGTGCTGCCTTTGCAATTTCTTCCCCAAATCCCATATAGTTAATCAGATTGCTTTCAGATTGTTTTATTCAAGTGGTGTGGAATAAGCCTCAATATGTGTGGAGATGATTTACCCCAGAGACATTTGATTATTCCACCCTATTCTCTGGAGTGTCTAATTTAATGAAAAGTCATTACAGCTCCAACGTAATTAGGCTACCCTTTGAAAAGCCACGTGCGGATGATTTGGACCAATGCTCAAACTGGGGCTGAAGCTTAAAGGTTCACGCTAAGTGGCTCTGCTTTTGACACTCTCTCACACTGCCACTTATATATACTATAACTTCATTTATCTCTGACCTCATACTGTCTGTTCCTTTGTAGTGTGTTAATACACGTAGATTTCAACCTTCATATCATCTGCTGTTCTGCAGTTCATTGACCGTCCAACATGGTAATGGGACATGTCTGCATCACAACTATTTATATACTTCATAAGTGAGGCAAAGTTACTTTTCAAAAATCCTGCACCGTATGAACAAGTTTAGGTTTTACATTTTCAAACCCTAAGCATCTGAGTTTGTAAGAACACATTTGACAGCCAAGACATTTTTCAGATCAAAATCCTGAGCAAATCAAAGACAAAAGTGACACAATGTTTCACCACCGTGTGGAGAATGTGGTTCAACAGGCACCACCTTATTACACAGTTATTCCCTGTGTCCTAGTTTGCAAAAGTTTTGAAGGGAGACACATTGATTACTCTCTGAGTTATTGGAGGTGGAGAAAGAACTGGAACCTGTGATAATCACCTTGGCAATTTCAGACTGAGAGGACTGCCAGTAACTCCACACTGACTCTTGTTTTCATAGCCAAGATTTCTCTGTTCTTGTTCTGTTGTTTATTCTGTACTTAATGAACTACGTATGTTTTCTTTGAAAGAAAGGGGATACATGTTAAAATGAATGCCATGTATGATGAAACTCCTACTACTTCTGATATAAATTCCTAAGTTAAGACAAAATGTCCATGCAGTAATCGATGTGTTTATCTGATCAGGGTAAGGTTTGTGAACCTGGATGAAGATGATAGCACTTAACCTTTACTATAGTATTGTACTTTATTTGAAGA
>OMNW01008949.1:77232-99173 GCA_900303245.1 Selene dorsalis
CATGAAATCCTTTCTAAATCCATATTGAGAAGAAGACAGATGCGGGTAAATGTAGAAACACAGCACTGTTGGCTACTAAAATAGCTGCACTTCGGTCGGGGCTCTTACTGAGGAGGTTGTTTATATTATAATGCAGGTGTCATGCTGATGCCAGAACCCAATTACAAAAAAAATAGCGTGAACACTGGTGATCCAAAAGTTCCTTGACCTTCACAATGTCTGCGCCTTCTTCTCGGTGTGTGTGTGTTTGTTTATACTGTGTGTGTGGGTGTACAGTCCACACGGTCGGCTCCTAAGTGAGTTGGAGCATAACTTCATTTGTCATTTCAGTGTAACCTTACCTTGTGTCTGACATCTGTAGGAGGCCTCAGAGCAACACGGCCAACAGGAAGCGAGTTAATGAGAGTGGGGGTGCAAATTGCTACTTGATTGCAGTCGTTGGCCGTTCTGTGTCTGAATTGGACTGCTGTCATGCAGTTCATGAGATGTATGAATTGTGTGTAGGCGGCGCAGGGAGCGGAAGTGTTTTTCTTTCTATTTTTCTCTCCACTTTTTGATGTGCCACGTCAGGCAAGCTGTGTTTTTCACTTGTTCCAAACACAAAGGATGGAAAAGGAGGAAGATGTTGGTTTTGAAAGTGATTCTGACCCCTCGACTTTCTCCTTAAGCCTGAGGATCTTCCCTAAAGTCGGTCAGAGACAGGCCAAAGAAGCAGCTCTGAAGAGGCAATATTTTTTTGTCATAAGGTTTATATTTTGATATGAAAGGACTGTCTTGTAGAGACGGGAGACTTTGTATCCAGTTACAAATACCAAATCAGTATTGCATCAATATTCAGTCATTCTGTTGCTTAAAATATAATGTTGTTCAATTTCTCTGTCGACTTCAGACTCTCAGTTTCTGTTTTTTTTTGTTTTTTTTTTATTTTTTACTTTTATGCCTGAAAGAATTTACATTTTTTCTTTACACTGCAAATCAGGACACTGTTAAGTAATAGTGGTGTAATTTCAGTTATTATCTGCTGATGTACAAGCATGTTTTCATTGCTGTGGATGGATCAAATAACGTTCACGTCATCACAGTAAAATCCTTCTTAATCTGTTAATAAAATGGCTTGACAGCATGAGCAAGTAGAAGAGACTCTCACTAGTGATTGTATATGATTTAAATATTTACACCAGCCACTGTCAGCCTGACTTCTCAGCTCATTCTCAGTGCTGAGGGCTCAGCATGGTCCTCTCCTCCTGTCCCCAGCAGGGTATGTAGTTAAAAGGCAGCTAGTAAGGAATAATGGTTCTGTACAGCACTAGCTCTTTTGCCTCCCTCCAATCTCTCCCTCCCTGTGTGAGGTGAGATCTGTTGAAAAGCGACGCAAGTACCACTCTACCCCAGCGTGCTACTGGCTCCCTCTCCAAGCGCTCAATTAATCTAGGTGCTCAACTGGTACAAAGTAGCTTTTGTGGAGCAGAGATCAGCTAGCAGGCTCTCACTTCAGACCGGGAGAACGGGGGGGAAAAGAAGAGAGGGCTGCAGAGAGGGTGCGCGTCAAAATTCAAAACTCACCAGAGGCACGCATGTTTTACTCCCACTCCTTCTGCTCATCGTACTGCCCACCTAGCCAGGGTGGATATAAAGGAGAAGTTTAGACCGGAGACTTCATTCAAAGCTCTCCGGCATCTCTCTGTTCTTGTTTTTTTCCCTCCTTCATCTTCACTCTCGAGCCAACCCCGCGTGTGAGTGAAAGTGTGTGATACCTACCAGGACTTCCAGATCACTGAGCAAGAAAGTCTGGATCATGGGGGCTTTAATGGTCATCTTCTCTCTTCAGCAGAAACAAAGACGCAAGACAACAGGTAGGCATGATGAGAGGCGGAGGAGAGAGCTTAATTTGTTAATTTTTCCACAGATTAGCAGCTGAAAAATGACCTATGAAGAAAGAGAACTGCCTGTTTGAAGAGTTTTCTTGATGTTGCATTTCTTCTGGGTAAATCATCCTTAAAATACTTGAACAGATAAATTGTTCATTTAATGCTTGAGAGTCTCCCGCCTCATCTCAGTGTGTGTTTTGGACCACCAGAAGGTTCCCCATTAATCCACTGTTTCCTCCAAAATCCCACCTGAATTCCTGTTGCCGCACAGCAGTCCATGAAATTGACTTGAAATCAGCCTCCTCTTGGTGAAGCCTTTCTGTGTCAACTCCACACGCTTGCTCGACTTTTTCCATTTGCTTTTCCCAGTATTGGTCTTCTGCAGTGGCAGAACACACACACACAGCATGGCACATCGAATCCCTGCCAACGTGGTGGGACAAGCTTATGTTACATCTCTGTCTCCCCTGCGATAATGTGTTGATCAGCATCACCGCCACAGCTCGTCACCACAACAAAAGACAGGGAAGTCCGGTCTTTATTAACGAACAATGAAATATTTAGTGGGTGGCCAGCAGACAATAACTGTCATGGGTTATATTTAGTGATGTAGTGGGAGAGAGAGGCTCAACAGATGACACTTTAAGTACAGTAAGTCATATTTCACTCAGGTATTTTGAGAGAGCTTGAAAGCAAAATGAATGAGGGAGTCTCTGTAACTCTCTCAAGCAATAGATCATAGAGCAGGCTCCTGTGTGCAGTGTCAGTACATTTCACAGGGACCTAGATAGAAGAACATGGGATCTAGTTACACAGCAGATTGTACACATGCACCATATTGCTGTGTTTAGTGAAATCAAGGAAATAAGGGGAGATATTGAGGTAGAAATAGATATTGGTTGATGATTGTCTGTTTCTCAAACACAAACTGCTCTGGCGCTCTAACAGTGTTGTTTATGCCTCACAAATTTTCACTAAAACTCCTCCTCCTCTCAGTTGCTGTTGCTGTGTCTCATTTGCAGTTTGAAGTGTCGGGTGGGAGATTCACCACTTAACATTCTTTACAACCCCTGAAAAAATGGGTCCTCAGTTTAAGATGGAGACAGACAAAAGCAGGTGTCTCATTTCAACTGTGAGGTTTCCCTTTTTTTTTTCACATCAGTGATTCACACCATGCAAGGTTCTTTAGATGAGGATAATAATAAAACATGCACTGTGTAAGAGACCTTGGTGCTACTTCACTATCCACTCTAATACTTTCCATTAATTATCATAGCTGCACTCATAGACATGACAAGAGGCGATGGTCCAGCGAGCACTCATGGGAACTTTGTCCTCCAACTGTTTTCCAAGCTCACCCGGTGCACCTCTGAGTGGTCCCCACAGTGTTTCACAAATGTCTGGACATGGCAGCGTTGTTATGGTGGTGTATGCTGATGTGTTTGGCCTCCTCTGTCATTATTATTCTAAATGTCTTTGCCTGTTTGTGGTGTTGGGAGCTGTTCCAAGCAGAGACTGTGTAGGAGTGGGAAAGGTTCACTTAGAAGCAGAGCTGCTCGTATAGTAAGAGCAAAACATTGACAATGACTCAGGCTACCACTTTGTAAATTAATGCAGGTGCTGTGTTGGATGTCTTTCAGTCCCTGAAAGGAGCACAAACCCTATTTAGATTTGTTCAAAGTCTGAATTTGTTGTCTGATTTTGTATAAATGCGCTGTTGGTTAATCGTCACCAAGCTGGACTAATAACTAATGTTCAGTAAGTTGAGGTCTAAGCAGTTTTCTGTCCTCACTGCTTTAAACACAAGTATTGTTGCTGGCCCCGTCTCCTTCCAGGCCGTCTGGTGTTTACAGAATTGAGTAGAGGCCCCGGCCGACCACAGGGAGAGCAGCTGTCATTTTTGGGGGTAGCCATACCACCAGTCACCATGCTTGCGTATCGCCAGATCTGATCAAATGAAAAACAGGACATGGTCTGTTAAAGATTCAGACCTGTGGAGCTGATGGCCAAACCTGCAGTCAGGCACAAAATAAACAAGAGCACAACAAATACAAAAAAAAAGCACAGACAGAAACTTTCTCTGTCGGCTCTAGAATCAGACTGAAAACAGATTTAATTGGCATCTATTAGTCAAAGATGAGCAGGAATATTTTTTTACTGTGTTAATTGTATGCATAGAGAAACTGATAGTCAAAAGTTAAATATACTATAAAAATTAATCTTGTGCTGGAGGCACTCAGAATTTATCTCATTAAATTTTTCCAACTCATGTGCCACATTAAGCCCTACTCCCAGAAGCACTCATCATGTTCAGAGGTGCTGGTTGGACATCACAATGTGATGAAAAGAATATTTAGAAAGCAAATGCTTAAGTATTCATCATAGGTGCAAGTCTATTGATTCTTTCTCTGCATTAACTGCCAGCCAAAGTAAAATCATATAAGGACTATGGTAAATGCCCAGTGGCCATTAACATAGAGTAGATGATACTATAAGAACTTAATTGTCTTTTATGAATGACTCTGAACTGCGTCAGACTGCAGGAGCAGCACTTAATGGAGAACCAGTCCTCCACTTTCCAGCTTGTCACTGATATAAGGCTTACCTTGCATTTTAAAAAGGCATATGGATGAATCTATAGTCTCCCACTGGTGAATTATCTCAAAATGAAATGGATTTCTTCTCCCAACTGACTGAAAATGTCATTGATTTTTATTAAGCTACATGGAGTGTAAGGGGCTTAAGCTCTCCCCTTTCTCTGATATGCAAATGTCCAGAGGCTAACTTTACATGAGGAAATGAGGAAGGGTCACCTCTGCAGCTTTTACATCCCATCTCTGTTTCTTTTCTTTTGTTATCAGCAACATGTAATCTCTGCTGTGTTCAAAGTCACTGTGTCATTCCACTGTATTGGTTTTTCACTTCTTTAAATTAGCATTTAAATTGAAAAGCAAAGCCACGTTAGTTGGCTTTTGGGCTTGTTTTTGGTTTCCCATTGTGACATGGAACTGAGTGCCGCAGTTTGTTCTGTGAAATGAATCACTCCACTCCCAAAGGGCACAGCGACCAGTATTAAGAGAGCTCACTTAGAACTGGATTAATGACCAGTATCCTGCTTTGGGAAGCTCCGCAGGTGCAGAAAAGTGGGCTTAGCCGTGTGCAGACAGCGATCTGGTTCACCGCGGATCATTGCAACACACACTGACATCTTCAGAGCAGCTGAATGTACAGTACTCAGTGATACCCAGGATGCAGTTCTGGTTTGCTTTAACACCTCATTCCACACTGTAATGTAGGCAATTTGAATCCACAATAATACTCTGCAACACAGTTGTTTGAATGCTAGTGTAATGGCTTCAGACCAAGTCAGGATATTCATGTGATCCCTACACAGCAGAATTTATGAATATAAACATAAATGTCATTATGAGAACAATAAATAATCATTCAGTTATTACTCTGCAAATATCAAATAAATAGTGCATCATTAAAAAAAAATCCATATTTGGATGTCCTATCCATCCATCCATATATCCATCTTCTCCTGCTTAAATAGGGTTGAGTCACAGTGGCAGCAAGTTCAGCAGGGGGTTGCCCTGGAAACACTTTCCTGCCCCTCCTGGAGGTGTTCCCAGACCAGGAGGGATAACATAATCCCTCCAGTGAGTTCTGGGTCTGCCCCAAGGTCTCCTCCCAGTTGGACATGTCCATGACATCTCCAAAGAGAGGAGGAGAGGGAAGGGAGGAATTCGATGTATTGATCTGACAATGAAGACAAATGTAAATCCTGAACAGTTGTTTCAAGTTTAGTATTTCCATTAATCTTGCTTGCAATCACATTTATCAGTCAGCAGTCATTCTTGCTCATTCCACTTGATGGCAGCAAAATCAAATAAACAGGCTTCTTGCATTGAGAAGAAATTAAACCAACAGTTTTGTACTTTGATAGATTCTCTCTCTCTGTCTCTTTAAAAAGCTTTAAAAAGTTGTGGTTCAAGTTTCATTAGTTCATTGTAATCTGTGCAGAACTGCGTGTTTCAGTCTGAAGCATTGTTACCATTATTTGGGTGCTGTTATAGAATAGTGATAAAAACCTGTTTAACATTCACAAAAAGAACAAAATTCATACCAGGATCCAAGTAATTAGATTGAGACACACACCTCTGTTTGATTATTTCTTTCAATATTCAAGATTTAATGGCTCAGTCAGGACCTGTTTTGCGTAGAAGGACCCTGAATGGCCTTTACTATTGCACCCTATAAAACCTTTTGAGACCGTTTGATTCGATTACATGTGATCACTTGTATTAGGTTATGCTCTCTTTCCTAGAAAATGTCTTACACAACAAGTTTGACTGCAAACTCATTGTACCGTGATCCATTACTGGGAATTTAACAAGACCCAAATTACATTAATTTACAATTAACCATACTGTTTGAAGGTTACAGGCCACTGGGGCCTTCTTGTGTAATTTCTCCAAACAAATGGAGGACATTAATTAGTTTTAACACCGCACTGCAGCCCTGTGCTTTGTCTGGAGATGAGAATTCAATTGTAACTTGATTTAACATAAGAAAACAGCTTCCTCTCTCTGTGGTGTTCATTTGTTCATGTTTTTTTGTTATTATTATTCATTTTCATAAGATGGTATTGTACTGTACCTGCAGCCCCACTAATCACAGTTGTAATCACTTCAATTTCAATACAGAGACGAAGGATCCTATTGACTGCTATTGCTATCTCCTGTTAAAGAATAATAAACAACCAGAAAAAAAATCCATAATTTTATTTGTCCCCAAAAGGCACTGAAAGAACATGTCACCATTGCTGATTTTATTTTTATATGTTTTAGACTAACACAAGAGCTGTGGGTCACATAGGAATAAGAGAGTGAAAGTAATAAGTTTTGGCTATACAGGTAATACTTGTTAGTGTGATAAAGTCATTGTTGGCTTTGGTCATTTAATGGGATTTGCTAACAATAGACTCATTATCACAGCTGTTTTAATGTTGGACTGCTCATGGTTGACTCTTGTACCTAAGTGCATTTTTCATGAAGCTGTTTGTGGGTTTGCAGGTGCTGCTGCAGTCGTTCTCTGTGACCTACAGTAGAGTGCACGCTCTCAGCTTTAACCAAAGCACCACAATGTTCCACACTGGCAATTACCTTCATTACCAATCACACACTGATTGATACAGCATACTGTGTGTGCTGATGACACGCGCAGGCCCTGATTATTTTCATTACCATCCGTCAAGAGCGTTGATTACACCCTATGCAAAGTTCTGTGGTGATTGGAGAGCAGATGTTGGAAGTTTCCTCTCTTTTTTTTAAGATTAGGTTATGTTTGGATATTAGTGTTTAAATATTAGAAACACAGAAAAAAGCTTGAAGAAAAATAAAATCCTCCATCATTTGAAAGTAAAACCACACCTAGTAGCTCTTTTTTCTCGATGTCTTGCTGAATCTTTTACCAGGGAGACTTCTGTCGCTCCTACTTCTCACCTTTACAACCCCTGGTTCCCTAGGAGCCTCCTACACAGTTGCCTGTCCTGTCTTGTCCAAAGACAGCTCACGCTCACAGACAAACACACATGCACATGGGGCTCAGGAGCTATATTTGGCTCTTGCTCAGCTGCCACAAATAAAAAAAAGTAACTGATAGTGGGCTAAATGAGCTGCCCAGTAGCATACACAGCACAGAGGTTGTTTCCATGGTAAATCGTTCTCCTAACAATTCTCTTTGAGCTGACAGGCTGTGGAGGTGAATGTGGGATCGGCTCCATCCCCGAGAGGGTCTGTAAGGACCCTTATCTCTGGCACAGCTTTTAATTATAAACTACATTGTCATTTCTTCTTGATAAGCATCTTGGAAGCATCATCTTCCTGTGTTTTTGTATTGGGTTCTGTTGGATGTTGTTCCGCATGAAAGAAATTATTTGCTTTTTTGGCTCATTCTGAAAATCTGATAGAAGCTACAAGCTCCTTTTATCTGTTTTTGGCAGCCAGCTGTCAGGACTTCATGCTTGGAAACACCTACTTGAAGGAGCTATATGATGTGAAGGAACTGTGCAGAAATGTCATCGCTGGAATAACCTTATCATACCTATCATGTATATTGCAAAATAAAACGCTGCCATTATCTCCAGAGACACTCAGGAGACACTAGATGAATTCTCTTCCTTTGTCTCCAGCTGCTGACCGCAGGCACATTTCCACTCGCAACCTCTGAGTCCTTTCTTCTCTGCCGTGTTGTCTTTCTCCCTCTGACCTCTCCCTCCTCACTTCTCCCTCACTCCTTTGTGCTTTATTTAAAGTCCAGGCGATGGTCAGGTCACACACGCAGGTTTTTCCTCAAGCTGACATTTTACAGTGATGAGTCCGCCCACAGCTTCTTTGTTGAGTCTCAACTCAATCACACCTGTTATTAGTTCTTAAACAGAGTAAATATTGAAAAGGTGGCACGTATTGGAAATCTTTTCACATCACTGGCTTTGGGGGGAATTGTAAGGTGTTCTTGCTGTCAGTGAAATGACTCCAGCAATTTAGCTATAATTTTCTGCTATTATTCAGAGAGAGAAGTCAGTGTTTGTGATAAGCTGTTTCCAGCCATATTCAACCTTCTTTTTCTTCTCTTGGGATCATAGAGATAATATGCCTGGTATTATCTCTTCACAGGTTCTCTGTTCAGCTTGGCACACAGCTACAGGCTCACACATGCAAGGCTCACTCATTGATTCACATCTGCAAACATATATACATTGATATATACCACCTACTGTGTATAAACCGTGTAAAATAAAATTGCTTTCTTATATGTTTCATGGAACATGGAATCTATCATGGCTAAAATGAAAACCATCTATAATTTACTACAGCAAAAACATAAAATCCATAAATGATGTGACCTCCAATTAATGAGACTATCTGATAAACCTTGTCTTGCAGGTGCCAGTGGCCTCTGTGTCCTAATGAAGACTAATGTTTAATATAACAGACAAGAAGATGTAAAAGGTATACAAGATGGTGTTTCCCCAAGGATTTTTTTCAGAAATGCTGTTATTCCCAAGTTTGTGATACCAGACCCATATTAAATATCAGTCGATTTAATGACTTAAAAAACCATTATACATATGGTTATTCATGTCAGCTTTGTGGTCTGTTAACTTACCAGAGGCTTTTGACACTTGATTGACTCGGCAGGCCCAGATAGATGTAGTAATAAATGTCAGAGAATGAAATGCCTCATCACAGACAATAACTTACACTATTTTTATTGAACATACATGGAATAGATAAGATGAGAACTTAATGAGTCACTCTGTCAGACTGGTCTGAGAATTCACATGTAAAAGTGTCCAGGACAAAGTGGCTCCTTTTTAGTCTAAGTTTGTGTCATTTTGAAAGTCAGCAAATATGTGAGAAATCAAACATTACAGTTATAAGCACTTCCCTCTGCACACTGATGGCACACTGGCATGTAGAAATGTGCTGCTGAGTAAAGCTTTTCTGTCTTGATCCTTGTCTTGTTAGCAAAAGAGCATAAAAAAAAGAAATCATCACTTGAATGCTTTTGACCTTTGCACACATCCAAACCCAAATGGCATTCGGTATCCCACAGCAACTGGTGCATCACCACTATCACTATCTCATTCTCTCTGTTTTTAGCAATCTGTCCATCATTTCTCTTTGTCTTTGTCACTACACTCAGGTTTGTCCCTCCTCTCTCCCCTTTTTGTACTCCTCGCCTGTTTTTTCCATTCTCTCCTCACGCCCCCTCGTCTTTATCCTTGACACTCCACTACCCCCTCCTTCCTTTTCTCTTCCACACTTCTTCTCCCCCTCCCTCTCTGACTTGTAGCGGTCTCTCATCAGAGCCAGACATGCACGGCTCTTAAGTGGAGTTAAATGGCCTGCAGACAGTGCTGCTCGCTGAGCTCTGCGTCTTGCACCATGGGCAGCCTGTGACCCATCCGACATGTTGACTATGAACTTGGAGGGACTGGAAATGATTGCTGTGCTGGTGGTTGTGGTTGTCTTTGTGAAGGTGCTGGAGCAGTTTGGTTTGTTAGAAGCCGGCTATGACGGTAAGAAAAAAGACAAACTCTCATGTTCATGTTTGGAAAAGATTTCTTTGGGCACTCTTCAACCACTTGTTGTTGTTGTCGCCCCAGTTTTAAGCATGAAGTCTGTTGGGACTGTGTACCAGCTGTGAGTTTGTCTGGAGCTTCTGTTGTGAAGTTCATCTGTCAATTTTTGTGTTAGAAACGTGTTTGGGAAAAGTGCTTTTTGAGGTGTTTATCATGATTAAGAGCTTCCATCTGTTGCTCTCATCTTTGTATTTTCCTGCTTGGAGTATGATAGTGTAGAGCTCCATCAATTGAAACTACAACTCTGACTCTGACTCTTACTCTTACGCTTTAAAAGCGACAAGCAAGATAAAATGTTACATCTTCTCCATTTGTCTAGTTGTTTTTATTTTGTGAGCATTTTGGCTTCCTGTGTGCTTCCTCAGTTGTCAGGTGAACTTTCAGTCTGACACTCATCAAACCGAAGTCTTCAGCAGCCTCTGTGTTTGTCCTTGAATCTGGTTTAATTTTAATGTGTTGCATCTCTGCATGATTCACCTTGGCCACTAATTGGCTCAACTTTCATGATGAGTCATGCACTGCACATATGGCCAAATGATGAAGTCTAACACTGAGCTTTCAGTGCTTTTGTTTTCAACTTTTTACTGCATCTCCAAATCATTTCAAGCTTTTATTTAACATCTATAGCCTCTGTTTTATCTAGACACTTTGCATTTGCTCTGATGGTTAGTTCAGATGTGATTGCCATCAGATTGAGTGTAAGAGCTTCCATTATCCTTGGATTGGTTAGTTTTTGTATGGGAGTGAGAGTGAGGCTGCTCAGGGCTGGATGTGACTGTGCAGCATCTGGAACCTTGAGAACCTGGATCTTAACCAGTGAGAGCTGCAGAGAGCCATGGTTCCATCGCCTTTTTCTCTTGTTTTTCTTGGAATGAAAAGGGTAAAATCAAAATGAGACCGAGGAAAGATGCTGTCCCCGTGGAAATCATCTTTTGTTAATGAGTTTGTTGTAATGGAAGAGTGAAGAAAAAGTTTTATCTGGTGATGAAGAAGTTAGCAGAGAGATATGATATATCAGTCTGAGGCCGTGTTGTGATCTGCATTCAAATAAACGCACTGTTACAGTGAAAGACATCACAGAAGCTTCTTCGTGATGTTTTGGTTTTCACTTTCTTCTACATGGTTTTTGTGTGTGTGTGTGTGTGTGTGTGTAGCTTAGCAGAGAACAAAGGTTGAACCTGTGCCCACTGGAGACTTGTCAAGGTGTCATACTGATTCTTCCCCAAGAAAGTGTGAATCTAATATTCAGGAGTTGAGTCTCTGAGGCACTGGAGACCACCTGTTATTTATACGCTCTACTTACTGTACAGACTGTTAGGCTGTTTGCCTTATGGCTGAGCTTTCACAAGTGAGAGGCAAACAAAAAAATCTTTCATTTCATTCCAACCTGTTAAGTGTTGGTGTTGCTAGTTTGGCAGTTTATTTTACTATTACTATGTACACTTTGTGTTTTTAATGTTTACTCAATCGAAGACGGTTACAAATGTTTTTTTCCTTCGACTTTTTTTTCCTTCGGCTCCTTTTTGGTTTTTTACTGTAGTGATGTAATGTTGTTTTCCCAAGCAATATTTGGATGAAAACGCCCACTGAAAACATGCAAACAGCAACTATCACGTTCACACTTGCGGTTGTGAAAGTCCCACAGAAGCCACTTTCGATCCGTGGAGTTTGTGTGAGGACAAACTGAGACATGTGCAGTTTGTTTGTAGTGTTGGTGGTCTTCTGTTTTTGTATCAGCACAACATGCGATGTCTTGTCATGTCATTGCAATGTCAAGTTAGAACTCAAGTCGTGTCATGTCCCACATATTTTTTCTGTGACACAACATCAAACATGATGGTGTTATAAAAAGTAATTTACAATGCCAAAATAAATCAGTCTGACGTCTCGTGGGGGAAAATCTTGATTAAATCCTAAATTACCCTTACATTAATAACATGATGATTGATCTTTGGAATTTATGAACTTTGCCTTGTAATTTTTGAGTCAGCTCCATGTAAGTCCATTATAATCACCATTTTCATTAAACATGCAGGCTATTATAAATGAATATCATATGCTTATTCAAATTACCAATTAAATGTAATTTGAACTGTGAGAATACTAAAATAAGGAAAGAGCTTAATTATTGCTATTAATTAGTTTTTTGAAGTTGCAGGGAGAGTGATGATGGCATCCACATGCCTGCTGATTTGAAGTGACTTTTTGCATGTTTAATGTCCCCAGCATGTTGGGCTACAGTAAATAGTTGCCTTTTCAAAAAACATGTTCTGTCAGCCATGGAAACAGTTTTTCTGTTCACAGTCCCTCAGCACTCAGTATTCACTCTGAGCACTGCCCTTCAAGCAGTAAGGATGGGGAGAGTGTAAAAATATTCAAGTGAAGTAGCCTGTGAACAGGGATGTTTAAAAGGCCTCAAAGAGGAACTCATCCTCCATTGTCCTTTTATTGTATGTTAATGGAAATAGATTTTTCCCAAAAACTACTCCAACAAGCCAAAAAATAAAACAGAAATTTGTAGAGCGGCTCATTACTCAGTGGTACTCTACCACTTGACGGCTTTTTGGTTAAAAATAGACTTGCAACGCAGCTGGACTGAAACGTCTCTTTTCAGTCTCTGTGTAGTGGTGTGACAGTGAGTGACAGTGGTGTGCCACCAGCGCACGGGGACGTGACAGCTGACGAGAGAAGCTTTTGATACGGCAAGCTTTTTGTAAATGGCTTCCCTCCTGAAGGTGTAGTGCTCATCATCCAGGACTTCATCACAAATCATCCCATTTCCAGATGGTCAAAACCATTTGTTATTATAAAATATTGCTACTTGTAACTTCAGCAGCTGATTTCAGGATACATTACAGTACAGACACTCTGATTCAAAGCTCTGTGCGACATTATGTCTCATTTGGTAAAATCAACACCACACTGAGTAAAAGTCATGCTGCATTTTTAAATACAGCTTTTTCTGTCTCCCATTCTTCAAAAGGACAATTCATCCCACACACCAATGGCAGCATAAACCTGGTGGAACAGAGCAGTGTTTTGTATCCAACTTTCACACAGTGCAAAGCCTCTCCTCTAAGTGGAACCACCTGGTCCACTTACTGTATGTTAATGTGGTTGTTGAGCTACAGTAAATCCAAAGACATGCCTGTACTGTAGCACATTATCCTCCCATTGTTACAGCTGCTACATACTATAAATCCCAGCTGAAGCAGCTGCTCTGTGTTCAGGGATAAGGCGAAGCTATACATTCTGTCTCCTGGACCCACTGTGTAGTGTGTGTGGTACATTGCTCATATAAAGCTGTTCATCACAGTAAATGTTTTTGGTATTAAGGAGGGAACTGTAAGTGAGCAAAAATATAAATGGACCCAGTTCCAACATATGTGATGCACCGAACAAAGGCCTAAGCTGTGCATGGCTTCAACAACAGTCACATTTGCCACATGCCTGTTTATGCAACCAAACCATGTGCTCTCCGTGATAAAGGAATTAAATATTATAATAAATTAAATATTTTCCAATGTGAAATTACAATAGTGTAAAAATTGTTTGCATCATAATACTGTTTACTAGGAGGGTATTTATTGCATATACATGTGTCATGACATATGATTTGTTGGAGTAATAGAGTATAAATACAGTGGTAGTGGTGGTTGTAGCTAAATCTTTGGCTTGCCAGCTGCCATGAAGTTGCCTTTAAATGTTTTGATGCATTTTTGTGAATTTTTTAAGTTCTCTTATTTTCATGAATAACAAAACAACATATTAGAATATTTATATGTAACATAAACATGTCATATTAGCACCAGGCTGAAACGTTGTTTCAGTGAGGTCCATGTGAGAGTTAGGGCATACATACACCAGCAGAGGGCACCAAAGCTCACTGTCAGCCTGCACCTGCTCCTCTGGCGTCGCACTGGAGAGGTAATATAACCACAGCCATTCTTTAAAATCACTTTTTGACAACTACTAGGAGCAACTTAATGAACAGCAGTTCTGTGTGGATAAATCCTGCGAAGGCTTCAGCCACTCTCTGACAATTACGCATGTTACATTATTCAAGAGTCATTTAACTGTGCAATGAATCTACCAATTCATGAGTGCAGTTTGGTAATTTATTGGCCAGAGACTATTAAAGTAAGAATAAATTTTGAATTGCCGAACAATATATATTTACAACGAGATATAACAAGGCAATACGTGCAAGGAAAATCCTCCATACAGAGTAATAGAAAATCAGACCACAGTGGACCACTTCACTAAACGTAAAGTAAAATAACCAGCATGTTGCATGTTTGTTGAAAGCAAAGAGCTAATCTAATCTAATCTAGTGACTATAGGTGTAAATGGATTCTCTGAGCAGGTCCTACATGCTTACTTTATATACATATTTGTAAGTTGAGTCTGGACCATTCAGATCTGTCTATTTCAACAAGAAGTAATCCACAGGTCGTAGATGACACAGCCTTCCACAGTACACACTACCTGAGCTATTATACTCCAACACTACAGGAATGATGGGACAATCACATTTCATTTTTATTAGTGGCAAAAAATGTGGAAATGAGAAAATAACAGGAAAGTCATTATTTGAAGGTGGCAGGATGAATGAATAAAGTTGATAAATGCTGCTCTCTTATTGAAAAGTATGCTCATTCATCTCTCGAGTTAGAAATCAACCCCATTTGTATCTTTTATTAAATATTTCTATGTTGTGTTCCCCTCATGTTAGCATTGCTAATGTGCTCCTTATTGCCTGCTTTTTACATTATAAACAAATTAGTTGGAAATTACTCAGTGAAGGTATTAAAAAGTCTCCAGTTGATTATATATTCTAATAAAAGCCTGTTTGGTCTCCGGCAGGTTTTGCAGGCATATTGTTGCTTCTACTGAATTAAATGTTGGAACTGTGGTTTTCCAAAGGCATTAGCTTTACTCTCTCATCAATCACAGCAATTATAAGGAGCTACCAGTGAGTGATTTTCAGCATCCACATCTATGGAGCCGTAATTTGTTCTCAGCTTTTTCACTTGTCTTCTAGTTAGCTTGAGAATGACTGGAATTGGAACTGTGGATCTTTATAAAGTAGAGCCACGTTGTTGATTAGGGAACCTGTCCAATCAGTACTGTGTAAACTCTCTTGCATTTAGTGAAGGTAATTTCAAGGCCACTGTATACATACTCTAACGAATAATTTAACAGCCTTTATGACAACTATAGAGAAACAGCAACACCCTGTTGTGCATCATAGAAGTGAACACTTGAAACTACAAACAAACAGCTTTTAACCTTCTGCTTCAGCCTTTAAACAACAACCACCCCAGGCTCTTTACTTTAGTAGAGTTTGTTTGGCTTTCCTGCTCCAGTGAACATTCACATATCTACTGTCTGGGTCAGGTGATCTCATGCTCCAAGTCCAATTATAATCATCATGACTTCTGAAAGTCGGTTTATGTTTGAGTGTGATTAAGAACGAGCTCATGGCAAATGTGGATTAACTGAGTTTTTAATGTTGTTGTTGGTGGTGGTGGTGGTGTTCTCTCAGTTTCTGCATTTGTACACAATCCTCGCACATAATTTTGCCACCTCTCAATATAACACTCTGCCTGATTGTGTACCACACAAAAAATATGGTGCTGCTTATTGTCGCTAGGTTTGGCATAACTGTCGTCTGTGTTATTTCACTTCTGCTATCAGACTGTAGATCCATATGTTAATGATGAACAATGTTAAGACAGGGTGAAATGTGAATTTGAATATCATAATTATTGGACAATATCTTGCTGCCTCTGCTTCATGACCTCAGATACTCGATTGAACTTACATGATATGAAGTCATAGTGTGTGATTTACCTTTTAATTCATTCTCTGTGTTTCTCTTTAGGGTCATTAAAACTTTATTCTAGTACTTTAGTTTAATGCCTGCTCTGCTGCTAAGTGATATCTGGTCTGCTTTCCAGATCTGTGAACCATACAACTCCACAAAATGATTTTCTGTAATTTAATACTGTTATGGCAGGGGATGTCTCCACACAATTAACTAGGAATGAAGCATTGCTTAATAGCAGAATATTTAGTAGACAGAGAATAGTAAGACCTACACCAAAGGTTGCCTCAGGAATGCCCTGGCTCAGGATACGGAGCAAATGAGTCCACTTGATGCAATTTTTCTTTCATTAAGCACTTTATGAGTTTTCTGTTTATCCTGGCTTGGAGGGTGAAAGTAAACACTTTCTATCCTTCTTAAATTGTCAATTAGAATACAGTAAAGCAGAGGATCATAGCATGCAGTACTGTGAGTTTACATGAGTTTACGGCTTTACACACCAGTGAAACTGAGCAGCAGCCCAGCCTGACCTGTTTGACCCATCAGAGGTCTGTGTGGTTATTGTGGATGTTACATTGGAGTTTTAACATGATGTATGTTTTCAATAAGCCTGCAAATTGGCCAAGGCACTGTATTTGCATTACTACATTGCTGGTGCCTGCACTCCATCTCTAACTGTATATTTAAATGTATTCTTTTGATAAACACTCATCAGACCCGGACTTTTCCATTGTTCTCTTGTGAACCAAGCAGAAGCTCTTTAACTCTCACATACCCACATTTACGATTCCTTTAAGAAATAACCACATGTATTGATTTCATCTGAGCAGCTCCATTCTGCTGATGACCTGTGTTTGCCGTACCTCATCCTCTGGACAGTGGCTCCAGTCGTCTTGTGTTCTGTCTGCCATTTTATGCCCCCCCTTTGTTTTTTTCTAATTTTTACTGTTCCTGCTAATGCATATCTGCTGCTGACCTTTGCACTTGAAGTTCAGTTTGACAGGCACTTTGACGCCTAAGTGTAGCGCGCCATAAATCAGATCCCTACTCTTTACCTCTACATGTTGTCCACGTTGAGTTGTCACATCGCCAAACCAGAGCTAATACAGCCAAGATGTGAAGAGAAGCAGGTCAATGTTATCAGCTCCAGCACACTGCCCTGAGCTCTGAGCTACTGTCCATTTGTGGACAATGCCATTGGCTTTTCCCTTGTACACTACAGCTAATCATCTGGAGTGAATTGGGATGTTGATAACAATCTTGTGGTTTTGCTGTGGGGAGAGAGCTGGGATGTCATGTGGAAGTGAATGGCTTTTACCAAGGGAAAAAGGGGGAAAACATAGTGTCTGTGTTGGACTTTCACCATAATTTACACAAGATACAGCACAAGGCATATTAAGCAAAGGTTTTAACAATGTGCAAAGCAGCTTCATTAATCACCTCTAGGCTGTTGTCTAAATTTAATTAGATAAAGAATGTATTTGCCAGTTACAGCACATCCTGTTGTGGTCACAGTGCACCGTATAGTTATAATTATTTGGTCCCTCTTCAGTCAAATTTGACACAGGTACAAGACAATCCTCTCTCAGCATCTTTTAGGGCTCAAACCTTTTTGTAAACATGGACTGCAAAACTGAGGTGAGAGCCTTCTTTGTTTTTTCCCATCAATTATTAATCCAGCAATTACTCGCCTTTAATCATTTTCTAAAAAGTCACATGTTCAGATTAATTACCCTTTTCTGACTAAATGTCAAAAACCAACAAATATTCACATTACCATTGTTTAACAGAAAGACAAGCAGCAAACCTTCACAACTGGGAAGAAAGGACCTGATAATGTTTTTAATGTTTTTTCTTCCTCATAATGTACTTCAGTGATGAATCAGAATGATCAATGGAGGTGATATAACTTTTATAACCATAACATTTTATGGTCTGAGTGACAGGTGATCATCAGTTCCCATACAAAGTTGTTGAGACTTTCTGTCCATGTGTGTTGTGTGTGTGTATGTACATAGAGGTTCATGGGCTGAACCTTTCAAATTCCTGTGAAGGCATGTATATACACACACACCTGGTAGAGCGAGCCTGTATTATGCAGAGTCCATGAAGTAAGTCCTCAGTATCAGAATCACCCCATGGCACCCTACGGTTGATTGCACATGCTGCATCAGTGAGGGTTGCCCTGGTTCACAGCTCATAATTGCCTTCCCCTTCACAGGCGCCGCTTCAGTAAATATGACAGGCTCATTTTAATGTGCCTTGGAAAACACAACCCAAACACTAACGCTGCTTTGCATGCCTGAGCAAATCGCTGCAGGTGTCGCCTAATTATATCACCCACTTGCACCCTAAGCTGATCTGTAAACAGCGGGACGATCTCATCTTCGCCCCGGCTTTGATTGATGACGGTTACATCAGAGCCAGCTTCTCCCCTTCTCCTGGTCCCAGACTTTCACAGAGACCCGTGAAAGATAACACTTGTCCAATACTTAATGAAAATTCTGCTCTCGTGGGTTGTTCGGTGAGCAGACATTGTTGCTGTGTTGCATTTCCAGGAAAAGACTCATTTAAATTACTCCTGCACCTGTGGTACTCTATTTAGTTTTGTCACAATTTACTGTGCTACATTGTTTACTTTATAATCTAAAGGGTATAGAGGGATTAAAGCATCTTCATCATTAGCTACAGTGTGAAGAGGCAACATTTTAGGCTTGTTTGGATATAACAGATGAGCTTCAGTGTTTTTTCTTCTCTGTGTACATTATATTTAACGTGGAGCGACTGTTTCATTGACCTCTACTGTTAACCGTGTCCTCCGTATCCACTCCCCTCCGGTAAGAAGCGATAAGATCCACCCCCTCCCCCCGCCCTTGTGAATGCTGGCCAGACAGGTGGCGGTGATGAGTGAGAAAAATACCTAATCTGTCCCAAGATCAGTGTCTGTCGGTCTACAGAGGCTTGTCACTCAGACTTATCCTGTTCGTCACGCAGATAAGATGAGCTGCGACTACAGAGATGGAAAAGCAGCGCACCACAGTGCAGCCTGACATTTCAGACTTGGATCAGTTAGTGCTGCCGTCCGTCAGAGGTTACAAAGGCTGGACGACGTCTTGTGAAACCCTTCAGTGAAGACATGATGGCATGTGGAGATTTCGGCACTGAGAGCTGTTTGCTGTGACTCGATAGTTGTTGTGTTCATCTCAAAAGTTCTTACTCATGAAACAGATAATTTTTGTAATGAATAACAACATAGCATTTTACCACATACACTTTCAACTCAGTAGATGTACTGACTGACTCACTTACAGTAGTAAGTGTGTTCACATCTGCTACGAATGTCATGGTGGCTTTTCTCTGTCTCTAGAACTGAATCATACAGTGCATACACAGTATGAGAGGATATGATCGTTATTCTGATTGCAATATCAAAAGTCCCATATTTAAAGCCCCTACAAAGAACTTTTACCTGGATATGCAAAAGTTCCTGGTTTCTGCTGATGTCTCTGTATAACCTACAACGGCAAATGAGGTCATCGGTGGGAAGATAATCTATTTCTAAACAGTGTAACTCTTTACCTTCGGGAGGCAGTGGTCGGGTAGGTTCGCCGGACGAAACAATTTATGGCAATCAGACCAGAGATGGCAGGCACGAGCCAGATAAGTGTCTTTACGACAATACGCCCTAGAGCTCATGCGAAATAAAGTCGGCATTCTGGCAAAACACTACCGCTTTTGTCCGCAGGGGTTGCTTAAATCAACACAAAATGAAAGTTCTTTGAAGGGGCTTTTAGTCCAAGAAGTGCACAATCCACCGTCATTGGCAGATTTTCATTTTAGTAATGAAGACTTTAAGATGAGCCAGATCTCTAACCTCTAGTCTTATCTCATTACAACAGCTACAACAGATTTAGTGTAGAGTCCTATAAGAACCACATCATCTCAGCACTCTTACATTCAGGTATTTTACTCTTAGGCAAATACTGTGGCATCCTTAAAACATAAAGCCAGTGTTAATGTGACGTAGTTTAAGTATTAATACAACAGTTTTACAGCTTCAGAGCACCTTTTCATTTAATATTCAGCAAGCAGTGACACTGTAGAGCTCCCAGTAGCATTGAGCACAGAGCACATCACTGAGTCATCAATGATGTAAACAGCTCTTCATCCAGCATCACTGAGGAGGCCCTTTTTTCCACAAATCTGTTCCATGTCACACTAATGTCAACACTCCACAGCTTCTGTCTTTATATCTTTTTCTTTTTTTTTTAACACAGAACCATTGTGTAATTTAAATCTTCCTAAACAAAACGACTCCATCAGGTCCATGAAAGCTGATTTTTTTTTTTTTTATAGGTGTCCCAGCTGTCAGCTGTGCCATGCTGTAACAGTGTTAGAGTGGTGATTGTCCAGAATTTGTGTGACATTAATGGAGGAAGATGTCTGGTGTAATATTTACCTGTCAGCAGCTGTGACAGAATCATGGCTCCTCTAATTGTTGGACGAGAGCTCCGTGGCACAAAAAACATTCCCCCTTCTCTTTTTTTGTTCTCATATCTCTCACTCTGTCACATCCACTCTCATTTCTTCAATAATTTATCAGTTGGATATAGTATCACTAAGCTGGAGAGAGGTTATGATATGTCAATAATTCCTACATGTTTTATTAATCACCAGTCTTGCAGGGATTGTTTGGCGAGCCAGGCTGTGGCAGAGTCAGGCCTGAGGCCATG
Source organism: Selene dorsalis (assembly GCA_900303245.1). Lineage (NCBI taxonomy): Eukaryota > Metazoa > Chordata > Actinopteri > Carangiformes > Carangidae > Selene > Selene dorsalis. The sequence continues at coordinate 97,816 of OMNW01008949.1, forward strand.
CATCCCCCATGGCTTTGGGAAACTGGCTGCATTCAGGAGAGAGAAGCCTCTTTTGGCCAACGTTACATGTGGCTTGAATGGCTTTGTGATGCAGCTGTGGCTTCACTGATGTAGTGCCAATGTCCACATGCTGGCAGTGCTGCTGTGAGCTGGATGTTGTAGCCCAGGACACGCTGAAGCATCCAACAGCGAAGCCAGCTGATATTCAATACACTACACTGTACATGTCAGCTGGGTGGTGCTTTGATCCAAACCAACTACTCTTTCCCACGGGAGTTTGTTACTGACTTTGATCACTGTACTATTGTGCTACAATAACACTGGAAACTCAGGTTTATAGCATTTTGACTTTACGTTGACATTGGAGATGTACTCCACAGAATGCACATTAAAAGATATCCTCAGCAGACATTAGTGATTATTTGTCACAAAAAGTTAGGCCACCAGTTGATAATTAGGCCACTTTGGGGACAGGAGAAACAAGTTGTTAATACAAACGCCGACATATCGATTAATATGGTGAGCATGATGGAAAACAGTTCCCTATTTAAATAAACAAGACGAGATGGAAATTTGCATTCATTTGTGTTTCTGGCCACCTGATGATTAGTACTCTGCATTCGACAATATCTGGCTCCTTACCTGCTCAAAGCCCCGTTATATCCAGTCACCGACTTTGTCATTTGGAGCTGGGATAGCATGAACAGGATTTTTACTGGAAACAGTCAGAAACAAAGCTGATGAGAGCAGTGAGAATCAATCAAAACAGAGCAGTTGCAGGACATAAAACAGAAAGAGTGAAGTGAGAATGCTTCATAGTGCTGAGGCAAACTGCAGAGTTGGGCGATAATTCTCTGTGGGTCTGAGCGCACTCTTTCACATATACATTAATTTGATGCATTGTTAATGTATAAATATTTATGATGGCAGCTTTAATGTTTCCCTCTCGCCTGCAACAGATTTGGGAATTACTTCTAAATCTTTGGAATGATGTTTTCTTGGCTCACATTCCTTGGGATGGAAGGTCCATTTATTGCAGTGACATTTATTTAATTCAATTTTATTAACAACACACATACTTGAATTTATTGCACAAGCACAGACTGTGCTTTGTTATTGTACACAATGTAGAATGGTCCCTGGACGAGTCCCTGTCATATTTTCCCACCGCTCCACGTACACAGTCGTATTGTCGGTGGGTATTTCTGACTGTGTCTGGATGAGACTCACATACCAATGAGTCCTCATATGTCCAGGGGCTACTCAGATTAAGTAGAATGAGTCTGCCGAATATTATTTTCTTTTTCAAATGGCATCATGCTGAATTATTCACAAAGATTTTTTTTTGGGTGGGTTGG
>OMNW01008950.1:10117-31980 GCA_900303245.1 Selene dorsalis
TGTATTGATGAAAAATAAAATAGTTCCCTGACTTTAATTAAAAAGTAAATCTGTCCCTGAAGATGTGACTGGTTTTTATTGAACTGTCTTCATTCAAGATAATTATCACCTCAGGCTTAAATGAGAGAAGCAGAGAATGTCACAGCACAAACTTATTCAATGTGGCTAAGACTGAGATTAACCAGGAACTCTTGCTCTCTAAAATAATCCAATAAAACCGCAATTTCCTTGTAATTTTGTGCAATTGACAGATAGTCAGGGTCACTGAATCATCCTATATGTTAAAGCCTACTTCCTACAGCTGCTGTGGGTGCTGGGCATTGACTGGAGCCGCTGACAGCATGCGTTTGGCGTTGCTCATCTCTCCAGCATCCAAATAATCCTGGATCACTCCACTGTTGCTCAGAACTAAGGGACTGAACAGATCTGTAAATATATCCTCCAGCCTCCAACACCCCCACCCCTCACAGGCACCACCACCACCACCACCACCAATACCAAACAAACCTCTGGAGGCTCGCCAGTGATGGGGAGCTCAGCCCAGCGAGGACGACAGGGAGCCAGTTGCCCTGTACACAGTGGAGTGTAAATTCCTCCACACAAACAAACAGCCAGTCGTCAGGGGTGGCCAGACAAGCTGGAGAGCATGTGTTCTTGTATGTATACGTATGTGTGCGTAGAGAGGATGAAAAAGGGGGATATTGTTGGGTTTGCAGCAGGCAAGGTCAAGGGGCACAGAGCCACTCTGACCCGTCAAAGCTGATTCCACTGGCCGGCTGGATCCTTGAGTTAATACAGACCTGATGCTCTTTGATATTCGCCACTTCCAGCTGCAACACGAGGTTATGCTGTTTCACTATTTCACTATCAAATCACATGGTTATTACACTTCAGGGGGCCTTTGAGGTTCCAATCAAAGCAGTGTTGAATATTATGCTGCACACACACCATTCCTCATCATTATCCCTCAACAACAGGCCGGGCAAGGCAGAGCTTGTTTTAATGCATTAAACATTAACAAGACACAAGTCAGCAAAATGCCTGATTTATAAAATAAGCAGCACGCCGTCATATCTCGGTCATTTGCACAGATAACATGAATACCACCCTCTCCATTAGGATGAGAGGATGCACACAGAGGAGCCAAAAACTCAGGCCAACATCTAATCTGCTAAACAGTCTGGCAACGACACTGGCTGCGTATCAAGACCGGTGTGGCTTCTTTTCTTCTCTTTTTTCTTCTTGTTCTTCTTTAAATTAATTAATAAGGGAAGGAGTCAACTACATTTACTATCAAACTGTACAAAAAATAAAAAAATTACTTCAAAGTTCGGCTAATATTTGCTATTTCCAGAGGCACAACAACATTTGGCTTGTTTTGGAAGTGGATGGCTAAATCAAATCTATATATTAAGTTACCACATTAGACAAAATCCAATGACGATGATCCAGCAGCCAGCTGAAAATGTGGCATGTTGACATGGCCAAGGGACACCAAGCTATGTAAACTTCTTTAGCTTGTTGATTTTCATGTTCCATATTTCTCTTCTTCTTCTTCATCATTTTTTTCCTATTTCATTTTTCAAAGTGTTCAAAAAACGAAAAGAAAAAAATATCACTACAAATGCTGTTTAGGCAGCTGTTTTATTTTCCTTTCATGTGTCGGAGCTGACGCCAAAAAATAGAAAAGCAAAGAAAGCAAATGTTTTTTTTTTCTCAGCAGATAAAGTGCTGATGATGTTTCCAGTAATTACGATCTATACTTATCCCTGCAATTAGTCAAGAGCTGGTATTGATCCTAAGCATTTATTCACTGTCTGATCCTGTATTCAGAGGTAAGTTTTAGTTTCACTGGAGCAGTTTGTGTTTGAATGTGACTTAATTCAAATGCATCATCCTTCCTGACATTTACTTTTACACTGTACTGTGTGTGCAATAATAACAAGGTCTATTCTGTGATAGTGGAACAAGATGCAGATGGTGTGAAACGACTTGATCACTTCTGTGTGTGTGTGTGTGTGTTGGGGGGGACATTGACAAAACATTAATGATCTTTACAACGGTGGCCAATGTTTTCTGTAAGCATGTTTCCCCTAAACAAGCCAAGCCTGGCATGGGAAACTTCACGAGTTGTTACACTGTAACGTGCGAAGGAGATGTGCAGGAGCTAGAGCTTTCTCTTCCTAATCGACTTAAGAGTTTAAGCTTCTATACAATAGCGAGGGCATGTCGTTGGCATGTACGCTAACATATGTGCGTGAGGAATGTTTGCGTGGCTGCATCTCTGTGAAGTCTATTAAAAATGCATGACATCAAATCACAAAGGAATAGTAAAGAGAGTACCAGGCCCACCAAAGACACGGATAAGGCTAGTGCATTACACTTAATTAAAATTATTAAAGCAGCTCAAAGGCCACGAAAACACCAGGAGGCTGTTTAAATCTCATGGTTTTATTAAAGAGCTCATGAATTCCAAATAAAATGATACCCAACGTTACACGCCAGTGTTTGCCTGATGAAAAGGTGAATATATGTGGCAGGAAGGGGCCGGGTTAGGTTAAGACAGAACGTTCACTCTTCTGGTAGTTTTCTTTTTCTATGTAAAAAAGGTACATAGTGTACAATAATATCTTATCAGATTAGTTTGGCCTTGAATTACCTTCTTAATGGCGGAGGTCACTGTGTGAGGCCTGTGTCAATGTCCTCCTTCATGAGCTGTGTGACCAGCACTTTTTGCAGCAGCTCTCAGTTTGTCTTTCCTGCGCCCACCAGGCCGGACCGCTGCCGGCCTGACGTCAGTTGTCTTTTATTACATTTCCTCTGCATACCTGGCCGACATTCCACACATTATTCAAAGATACAATGAGAAATGTCACACATGACCCGCAATCGCACCGCCAGTAAATGCCTTTTAATGTCTATTTCCCTCCCCACCTCCTAGGAGGCAACACTTTAAAAATGGATGTGGCCTAAACCTTTAAGCTGACATTAAATGAGAGAAATGTTAGCCCGGGGGTTGCCTGCAGTTGTGGTAACAGCATCATACCAATGTTTTCTTAAATCATCCGAGGGACAGGACAAGCAACAGGGAGGAAACACGGTTGCCGATGGATACAAAACAGTGGAAGCAGAAAGTTTCCAGTCCAGATTTGCCAACATGAATGATACAAAGCTTGATCCAAAATCAGAGAGAGAGAGAGCTGTACTTTTTTCTCTCATGGGCTCTGTCCAGTATGATCCAATGCTCACTGGGATGAAAAGAGGTGGGTGTGAACCATGTAATAACAAGTCCTCTTTCCATGGGTAAGTTACCAAAACAATAGCTCTGCTGGGTATGCAGGGCTATCCTCAGCACACCAACCATCCAGCTGAGCAAGAGAGCTGTAGACAGCATCGCTGGAATGAAACAGCTTATACAATATCTCCCCAAGAGTTTCTGCAAAGGGTGGGGAGCAGAGGTGGGTTTATGTCTGGGAGCTCGGCTCGCTCCTGTTCTCATGTACAGATTTAGTTTAGCTTGATTAAGATAGGCCAGCTGCTGAGGTTTCAAATGCTGCATTTTCAAGTAGAGCTGAAACAATAACTCAGCTCAATGATGATCGATCAACCGAAAAACAATCAGAAACCACTCTGACAAACAATTAATATTACAGGTAACTTTTTTTAAAACAGGAATGACAAATATTGTCTGTTCGGCTTCGGAGTTATGAGGATTTACTGCTTGTCCTGTGTTACAGTTAACTGAGTATGTTTAAGTTTTAAGTGTTGGTTGGACAAAATAAGCAATTTGTTGACATCACCTTGGCCTTTAGCACTATGAGGGGCATTTTTCACAACTTTCTACCATTTTATTGAACAATTGCTCAATACAATACAGCAAGTTATTTGATGATGAAAAAAAATTATTAGATGCAGGCTCTTAAATGTGGATTTTTTTGCACAGAGTTTGCACTGGGAATAAAATGTGCTACTGCGTGTTATGTTATGATATTGACTGATTGTTTGGAAAATTACTGATTTGATAAAATCCACCCTCATGATTTAATCTGTGATGTCATAAGAACTGCTGCTCAATGATAAAAGGGATGCTCAACACATTTTACTTGCTGCAACAATCAGAAAAAGATCTAAATCAAAACGTCTATTTATATTTACTGTCTCATGTATACAACAGTATGTAATGATTGGGTAATTTGCAGTACTCAATACTGCATTTGTGTTTACCCACCCGTCTCCTCAAATAAACACAGAACCCCACAACAGCCCACCCTGACTAATTGTGCAACTTTGACCACATGGTATGCAACCCAGCTATGAATACACACGACTAACTTTAATGCTCAAGCAATTTCTTTTGACACTTAAGTACAAAAGCTCAGCTTCAGTGATCTTTCTCACAACTCAGACTTTAAGTTAAGTTTTTAAGTACTGGTAAAAAGGTAATCAAGCAGGGGAAGAGAGGTCCACAGGACTCTATGGCAAGGTTTAATATGAACAGATACTGATGCCAAACAGGAGAAGTTTTCTTGTTAAACCTTTGTTCATGAGGACTCATAGGAGAGAGCCACACGCAGACAGTTCTTTTAATCTAAATGATACACAAGGTAGATCAGCTCCTTTGAATCTAAGAAACACAACTGGTAATCAGCTTAAGGTAATTTATAAAACGAGGGAAAGAATCTAGGCTGACTGCACAATTCATTTCCGAAGCTAAGATGATAATCATGATCCCCTCCCCATACCCCCAAGTGAGCATGCTGCAGTCCAGCCTTGAAATAGCCTTACCAGTCTCAAACCTATGTTGACAACTTGTGTCACACACTGCTTAGGAAAATGCCACAGAGCTGGTTTCTATACAAGAGGGGCTTTATCGCTGTGTATGCTAAATTACAGGGCGTTATCTTGCGGGGTGCCCCTGTTCAAATTTTCCAAGAAACCAAGAGAAAATGTAGAAATGGGTTGAAGTTAAACTCAAGTTCTTTAAAAATATACAAAAAGGTTAATTTAGAGCGTGCAGAATGGACCCTCTATAAACACAGATTCCCTGTAGAGGAAACACACACCACTTGGGTAAAGTAAACCAGAGGCACAAACTAGCTGATTTGAGAGGACAATACTTTGCTTATATGTTACACACTCCTTCTTATTCTCCTTCTCCCTACTCAACAAAGTTAGCCAAAGGTAGGGCGGTTATTTGTGGGGTGGGACTGTTCAGGACTTCACAAATAAAAGCTGTCATTCTTCAAGTCGCCTGACCTGTAAACTATCCCCAGGACAGGGAAGGTGCAGAATATCTCCTGTCAGATGGAGATGATATGAGATACAGCCAAAGATCACTGAAAGTTAAAACTAACTTAAACCCAACTAATTCACTCCTAGATAAAGTTAAAACCAACTTAAACCCAACTAATTCAATCCTAGATAAAGTTAAAACTAACTTGAACCCAACTAATTCAATCCTAGATTAGGTTTAACAAAACAATATTGATGATCTGATATTAACCTGTAAATTCTTAGATAACATTTTTTGTGAGGGATGTGGTTAGAAGGCCCACAACACTGATTAATCTCCAAAGCGCTTATGCATAACTGGATTAATTCAGGCAGTAAATTGCCCAAAACAATACCCTACTCCAGGAGGGCCCATGAAATACAATCTCTGTGCTATGTATTGGTAACACAAGTGTATTGGAAATATACAAATGCAGTGTTAGAATACCCATAGTATTTCAATTGAAAATGGGCGTGAACGCACACACAGTGTATGTCTGTGTCTTAAAACAATAACGTTTCATTTGCGATACATGCTTTATCCTTTGCAATGCAGTGTCTTCCCCACAATTGAATGATAACTTTGAGATTATGTCATTTGTGGTGCCACTTCTGTTTAAACACTTCTCGAGACTGTTACAAATTTAATGATACTTGAATTTTCATAACGACGCCCTCTGCTTGGAGCATATTTTAGTAAAGTATTGGAGCTGTGGCTGTTTACACGAACCAACTGCTAAGTGAACAGCGGTTCTTCTCCAGCAAATAGTCCAAGCCGCCGGAATAAGACAGTAACGTTGTAACGCTCGTTTACTACTTCAGCACAGCCCCAGTGGACGGAGTAACAGCTCTCACTGGAAACATTCCACTGACTCCAAGTCACAACACCGCCCGGCTAGGATTTCCAAGTTACCAAACGCGATGAACTCAACCTATCTCAGGAGAAAGAAGATGCATTCAGCTCGCTTTACGTTGGAAAATATCAGGGCTCGTGTTAAATGTAGTAAGCCCCAATTTTAAGTGAGCTAACGGCTGAAAATCAGAGTGTCGGTTAACACATACATTAAGCTAACAAGCTAATGGTTACATACCAATCACCTCGTGTAGCTCATAATCATCTTTGTTGATGGACCAGGGTTGGGAGCTCAGGTCCTCCGACATGGCTGAGGGATCTGCTGGGGCCGTACTATCTGTAAAAAGGTGGTGAATCCAGGGACTGTGCGTAAAAAGAAGTCAAAGTAATCCAAACAGGACCAACAAGGGCGACACTTCCCCTTCTTTGCGAATCCTGCAGCACTCCTGTCATTCCCAAAGTTTGACACTAGCCTAGCAGCCCCGCCTACCGCATTCCTACTGAGCTAATGTGGACCTTCCCGGCGGACATGTTGAGTGTGGGACGTTGCACCGCCTGAGCCCCGGCACTGAAGTCAGCGGAGGAAATGGTAATTTGACAGGCTAAAAGCTGGCGGCGAAATAAAGAGCTGAGGGAACACTGGCAAAAATATAGACTCAGACGTCCTTTTGTTTAAAATTATCACTGTAGTTATACCACTGAATCGAATGTTAAAGGCAAACACAAGTCGCTCCAAAATGTTTAAATAAAGTGTAGTATGCCCCAAAACGAATCCATTTAAGTTACCAAGGTTCCGCCACACTTTTAATGGCGGATTGATTCATGGGGACATAATTTTGCCCTGAGTTTTGCGTTGCAGGAATACCTTTTTCCTCATACAACAAACAAACCCTGGCTTCTTTTGCTAAGACACGTTGTACGTCAAAGTCATTGGCCATTTGGAACAATTAGAGCACAATATCACATGCAGGTGTTTTTCGAGCTTCAAAGTGGCACCTGAAAGGCAAATCTCAGGGCACACAATGCAAAATTTAAAAGCGCGTGTGGAAAGGGGCGGTCCAGAAGCATCCTGCTTTCTGATTGGATAATACCGCGTACATTGTTTTGTGATTGGATGTTCTTGCGTTAACTTTGATATGTATTTCGCCCTGCTTCCTCAGTGTTCAACACCTCTGGTGGCGTATTTTGTCACATGCAGGAGTTGCACAATCACGACTGTACTGGAGAAACACAAGACACTTAACTTCTATGACTGTATATTTGCTTAAAATTAATGAAATTGAACTGAAGTTGTATTGCATTTATTTTGAAGAAATAATCTTTTATTCAAAATTACAATTCACTTTGCGAAACTGTAACAAAAATAACTTTTATCAAAAATACACAATCAAATGTAAAGACATTGTGATGATGACAGAGAAAGTGAGAGAGAAAGGTAGGTGTCAGCAGTCAGTAAAACTGCATAGGGGGAAGTATCACAATCACAATATGTCTTCCTCTTTAGGTTCAATCTCATCTAGAATTTGACTCATAAGAGGAAGTGGCCAGTACAGAAAAAACAAGGTTTTACTGAACACTTCGTACATGCTGCTCTAAACATGAACAGGTCCTCCTCACTGTTACAACTGAGATACACAGAATAATGACAGGAAGACAAAACCTATGTAAGTCTTGAAATGACACATGAAACATGACGTTGAGGCCGTGTGCTTTCTGAGAACTGCAGCTTCAATCTCATAACCATTAATGTACAGAAATCACTGTGTCGTCTTCAAAAGAAGCAAAAACAAAAAACAGTAGCATTGCAGTATATATATATTTATATAGAAATATATAAATCACAGGTGGGTTCAGATGCCAGCAGGATGTGAATTGAAAGCAACAGCGCATAGTTGGGTGCGTGATGTTTGACCACTGTGCAACACAAATTATTTGATGGGATAATAAAGGCACTTTTGAAATTTAAGTGACTGCTTGGTCCATAATCATGGCAGTGACAGAGCTTTGGCCAGCCGTACCCAGAACCAGGCCTGTGTGCAAGGTCTGGTGTAGTCACAAACGGTGAGGAAGCGCAAGATGCTGGGGAATGGCTTTGTCATTGTCTTATACACCACTGGGATAAGCCGTTTATTACGGGCACCTGTAATGGTACAAGGAGGATTATTAATCATGCATATGCTAGAAAAAGTAACATTTAGATGTTTAAAAACGCAAAAAAAATAACTTACCAGGACAGAGGCTGAGTGCAAACTTTGTCTGAAAGTCGCAGGCATCACTGTCAAGGTATTCATCAGAAATCACCACCACCATTCTCTTACACCTGCACAGATGGTGACATATATTAGTCATTACAAAGTGGGAGATTTCCCCCATTTTCAGCATAGGCAGCTGACAGAAAACTTAGATTACTTTTTCTCAGGTGGTTTCCTATATTTAGAATGAAACTGAAAGTTCAGCTTTCCACAATACCTGAAACTTTCAAGTTTCCATTCCTATTTTATCCACTCATTATTATTGGGGGTTTGTGGAACCTAATTAACTGTGGGCCTAATACACATAGGTACTGTGTTTCAATATCCTTGATAATTCTGCAAACAGGAATCTGTGTTGCATCCGAATTACAAATAAAAAAGAGCTTAAAGAGGAAGTGAAACAGTGACATAAACATATTTATAGCATCAATTAATTATTTAGATATACCATAAATAAATAAAAACAATCTCATAAAAGTAAGCTGTCTCCAAGATAAAACACAGATCAGTATGCTTTTATTTTTTATTTGTAAGATAGCCACCATCTTTGTACACGTCACTAGTATGTTTTTTGTTTTTGTTTTTTTTACCAGCAAGCCCATTAAACACTGTGCTTCACACTGTTCCCACATGGTTAGAATGAAGCTTGAAAGTTTGGATGAATCCAAAAGACCCACACACCCTGTAAGATGCCTGACTGCCTTCGTTTGAAGACTAGAGAATTTGAGGCCTCCCATAGATTCAGACGGTGAAAGAGAAGGGAAAAGATGAATCTGAGTGCACTGGGAATAATACATTGTGCCAGTGCAGGGCCTGTACCCAGACAACCACAGTAAGATGTTGTATCCTGCCAAGAAGTCAACATGGAGCATCTAATCCAAAATAACAATAACTGTATTTCAGCTTGTTTTAGATGTTGTGCCAAGAGAGAGATACTGAAGAGCCCTATATGCCTAATCAGAACCTGAAGGTGGTTAGCATGTGTCATTATCCCACCTCCTCTCAATGAGTTCACTGGTGATGGTCCATACACAGGAGCCGGGGAGGACATCTCTGTCGAACACACACAGTTTTAGCTTGTACTCTGTCTGTTCCAACTCCCGGATCATCTCATGGACGAAGTGAAAGTCGCTCTGGCAGTAGCAGATGAAGGCATCAAACAGCTCAGGAGTACCTGAAATTAATTCATATTTATCACAATTAGGTAACTTTGTATATACCTTTAGAGCTGGTATTGCACAACAGCTTGCAAAATAACATGTACACATGAGAATTTAGAAAAAAAAATGTAATCCATGTAAGTAAACTCTAAGCATTATACGGAAACCACAAGGCTGTGCAGAGAACAGGGACAGTGTAGTGGTACAGAGGATGTGTGATTAGCGCTTCAGATAACTTTGTCAGATTAGCAGGGAAGTTGGAGCTCTTCCTGTATGAAACTTTACCGCAGAAAATAAAACCACAGTCACTAAAGTGTCACTAAAGGTAATGCACTGGCTATTAGAAGTTATTAACTCATGTAATACAGCAGTTGCTAAATGTTGAATTTAGGAGAGAAACACAAAGTCAAGAAGAACAAATGTGCAGTAATATTTAATCTAACTTTTTATAGATATTTCAAAAAGGAAAACAGCAGCAAATCCTGACCTTCAGGGTCATCCTCCAGGGTGATACCATTCCTCTCAGGGGTGCGGGGGACACAGCTGTCCACCTCAGGCACCTGAAGTGGGGGATCAGACTTCTTCTTCTGATTCTCCCAATACCTCCTCACATCCTCATCTGCCACAAGGGAGATTATATACAGATGGTGATGTAAACAACACATACATACAAATACAAGCTAGGGGAGATATTAAGGAAAGAGTTTTTTTGTATTTAAAATGACTTTACTGAATAAATGAATAAAATATTCATGTTATAACACTTGAGTCAAGGATTTATTCTATTTTATTTATTTCCGCTATGGGGGTTCAGACATTTGAGTTATTTCCTGGAGTACACGGAACGTGCCATGGAAAGAGTTAGAGCTATCAGTGAATTGATTATATTTACAAAATGCGCTTCAGAAAAAAAGGGGATATAAAAGACACTTGAATTTCCGGATTCGATTAAACGCACCTATGAAAGGCTGAAGATCCTCCACGACGTCATTTCTGTCCAATTTCTTCAGGATTGACAACAGTTTCCCCACAGTGGCCGCAGTGGACCTGGCCTGCCAGTCATCCAGCACCCTGGCGGTGGGGTTTCTGGTCTCTGCATAGTTCTGTATCTCCAGGTAAGTAAAGTCCACCTCCTCTGCGACGGACATCCAGTCCGCGGCCACTGCATTTCTTGGATTTAGGTAGAGTCCCAACTTTTTCCTCACAGTCACATTGAGAGCAGAGAGAGGGATCGATTCCAGGTCAACATCTGGATCGGCACACGCCATGTTTATGGAGTTTTCGTGACGTGAAACACCTCAGTGAGACGACGGTACGTTTAGTTAATACACGAATAAAGTAGAAAACATAGTAACAACATACCAGTCGAGTTTCCTCGGGGTTGCGCAGCCTATCTAAACTGATGAACACGGAAGTGATGTCAAATGATGTTTGCAACAGCCTGCGTCACACAGGGGAGGAGAAGTAGGTCAGGCGACTCTTCCGCTACTGAAACCACTGCTCCACAAGTGCATTTCCACATAGATTATAGCTGTTAGTTTACTGGCACTGATCAAAACCACCTGATTATAATTTCAGCAGTGAACTCACAGTGAAGTGTACAGTAAATTTCGATATTCAGAAACTTTTATTCTACCTCCTTACAAATAATTATCCATATAAAACTGAAATGAATAAATAAGTTTGAGTATGATTCTGAAAAGATGAAATTTACTATGGTCCATCACGGTCACATCAGAAAAATGTTTTATTTTGTTACGTCCAATAAGCAAGCGCAACTTGATGATATTGAGTGTGTCTCCAAACTTAATCAACAACAACAACAACAACAACAACAACACTAATAATAAACCTGCAAGAAACAGGTCATCAAGACAAAACTGCAGAGTGACAGGAAACATGTCAGACAGTCTGTGTGAGGTGTTTTTTTTCCTTTACCAACGACCTGATGGTATATGATAAGTGTAAAGGGGGGCAACATGCGTTTCCTCAAATCCTCGTGAGAACTGTCCTCGGTCAACACCTCGGCCTGCAACACAGATTTCACAACAACAACGCAGGTTTGCATCACTGGAACTTCCATCCTCTGAGCGTCCTCTATGTCTTTTGCTTGATGGCAAATAGCAGGTTTTTGCTTCTGGAGATAAAACAAATCCACACCTTTATCCTGAGGGTGTTTGGGAGCATGAGGCAGGGTTCTTCCTCTTTTTTTTTATACCACTCTGAAAAAGGGGAAAACAAACATCTTCTCTAAATGACAAAGAAGACAGTGTATCCAAATCCTGTGTAAATATCAATGTTAAGAAAGTATTATCTGAAAAATGTACTTAGAGAGGTAGGTCAGTGGACTTAACTGTTGTATCTAGTCGAGCCAGAGCTATGTTACTCTTAACAGTTAATCTAATGACGTCCAACCTTAAAGGAGCAAGGTATATCTGAGGGACTGTGACATTATAAATGGACTTTTCTGATTTTTTCCAATCTTCGTTCTGTCTCACTATTTTATATCTTGGCTTTTTGGCAGCTTGAACAATTATCTATATTTAATCATTCGGGAAGTTCAAAGGGGAACTGCCTCTTTGATGGAACTTCTCACTTATCCAAATCTGGAACAAAGCAAGGGGCCCTGACCACCCACTGCTTTGTTGTGAGCAAACCAAAGACATGGGAAACCACTGGTTGGATTTTGGATATTGCAGGGGCATATTATATGTTGTTTTAGGTGGAACCCTTAACGGAAAAGAGACGCAGAAGTAATTGTATCTGTGAAATAAACACTGGGGTGAAAAATGCAACATAAAATATCATAAAGCAGAAATGCTCAAAGTGTAAATACCTCAAGAATTGCACATGTAAATGTACAGACTTTCATTTTAAAATGTTGTTTGTAACTACAAAGGTTGAAAAATGTGTTCACGCAACAGCACACAATCATACTATCCACTTCCCTTTTCAAAAACACCCACCCATTTCTTGTTAACGTGTCCACTCCAGGAGCCATGGCGATGAGCGTGGGGTAGGTCTGACCAAGAGACACGTGAGCATGTGACAGCGCAGCAGTGTTGAAGGTCCAGGGTGTGTGTGTCAGCTCCCCTGATCCCCTGCAACTCTGGAACCCACTGATGGACGTAGTCACCCTGAAGCAGACACAACCAGGCAATAGTTGTTACTCCAGTGACTGACATCACCACATCAAAACTTTGCTCACATTTCTAGTGATTTCATCACCATCAGTAGCAAAGTGTGACTCAGACGTTTTATACTGTGATGCAAACATTACCAAACTCCATAAAAATTAAACGTAACAAAACAAGCAATTCATTCTTCGTCTCAAACTCACATCATTGTCATAGTCGGGTGCTGTACCAGTGCTGTGCAGACAGTTACCATATTTGCCGCTCCAACATGGTCAATCTGTGAAGGAAATACAAAATGAGGAAGAAAATATTAAATTATGAGGCCTAAAATAAAACAGCTGAAGTTCTATTAAGTATATTACAATTTAATAATTACTTCATATATTGCAGGATTATTTGAAGGTACAATTTCACTTTTCATCCTGAATTACTTACCAGAAAGTAATCAGGCCACTCGGTTCCCTCTTAGCAGTCCAGTACCAGACCTTTTCTGAAGAGGCTAGCAACATCATGTCGCCCCCTGCTGGACATAAAACCTGTTATTGCCAACACTCTCTGGTTGACATCCAGGAAGGACCCTCCTGTTTTTCCCTCTGTGATAATGAAATACATGCAATGTGCATCTTAAAGTCACTAATTATTAGTTAATGGCGAACATTTGAAATCAATAAAGGGAAAACAGTCAAACCCCCCATGCATTCAAAAGTTTCATGTATTTTTTTCATGGTACAGATTTATCTTGAAGACCTGACCTCAATGTGAGCTTTACATTCATTTGCACTGCGTGAAGAAAATAAGATGAAAACATGAGCTGATGTTACGTTCAACCTCAAACTGTTGTTTTCCATACAGACATTTACAAACTTAATGTAATCCCCGGTCACATTCAAAGCAGTAAGGGGAATCGACTCCAAGTCCATGTCTGAATCAGCACAAGCCATCTTTGTAGAGTTTTCACAAAAACCACTGGGATGATGTACATTTAGTTAAGATATAAAAAAACTAAATACAGTAATGACAGACTGGGTGAGTTGAAATACCGAGTAACCTCAGGGGTCCAAAGTCTATCTGTGCAGAACTTCTGTGGGACTACAGTTTTTTTACTAGCTCTATTGCGTTATAGTGAATATTTAATTATATTTACTACCATGTGATATATTAATCACCAAAATATTAAAATAGAGATTTGAAATTGAAGTCTAATGCTTGCAACATTGCATTAAGAAATCACATTAGACAAACTCCTGTTTAGTGTTTTATTTTGTAACTACCACAAAGAGGCAACCCTGAGAAAGTAATACAAAGTAACCACAAGTATGTATCCAAACTGACATAATAAAATTGCAAGGAAATAATCAGCACAACGACACAAGTTATCGGATCAAGTCACAAGATTCACTGCATCAAAACAAACTGCAGTGTGGCTTTTCCTGTTGCTGCAGCATGACAGGAAACAGCAGACAGTCTATGAGAGGTGCTTCACAAAGCCCATGTTTTTGTGTTCATCAGTGAAGCTGAACTACTAAAGTGGAAAAATGCATTTCCACTAATACCGATGACAACTTCCCTCGATCATCACCTCAGTGTACATTACAGATTTCACAGCAACGATCCATCACTGAAACTTCCGTCCTCTCAGCATCATCCACATTTTCAGCGTTTGCTTTAAGGCAGATCACAGGTTCTTGCTTCTGGAGAAATAGAAATCTATGCCTCTGTCCCGATGCTGTTTTGGAGTGTGAGATGGGCCTCTCTTTCCTCTTGGCGAAGGCCCTGTGCTGCTCTGAGAAAACAATGGAGAGGACAGATTTTAAAATGTGTGGAAGTTACGTGAGAATGGTATCTCCAAGTGAGGTAGTACACAGAAAGTCATCTGAGATCAGTGAGATTTGATGACAATGACGAATAATGGAAGACACTGACAATCCAAGAGAGAATTACTGAATCTGCTGTACTTAGTAATAACAACAACCACAAGACGAGAAAAACATTCTTGTCTAGACAAGACTTCAGTGAGGCTCAGGTGTGACATCACTGTTGATTGTGCGATATGTGCGCGTGTAATCTATTGTAATCATACTATCCACCTCCCTTTTTCCAAAACACCCACCGATTTCTTGTTAACGTGACGACTCCATTCAGGTGCCATGACGATGGGAGTGGGGTAAGTCTCACCGAGGGACACGTGAGCATGCGACAGCGCAGCAGTGCTGAGGGTCCAGGGTGTGTGTACATCAGCGCCCCTGATCCCCTGCAACTCTGGAACCCACTGACGGACGTAGTCACCCTGAAGCAGACACAACCAGACAATAATTGTTAAACCAGTGACTGACATCTCCACATCAACACCTTGCTCACATTTCTGGTGATTTCATCACCATCAGTAACAAAGTGTAACTCAGGCATTTTGTGTGATAATGCAAAGAATATCAGTGAAATGACACAAACAATTCATTCTTCCTCTTAAACTCACATTATTGTCATAGTCGAGGCCTTGTTTGATCATGTTAAACTTCCTGTTCTCTCTGGGGTCATTTCCTACACCAGCACTGTACAGCCAGTTGCCATAGTTGCTGCAGACATCATGGTCAATCTGTGGAGGAGAATTTATTTAAATAATGAGGCCTAAAATAGAAGAGCTTCAGTATTTCACAGTGTCACAATAATTAGTTTATATATGACATGATTAGTTATATCTGAAAAATACAATTTCACTTCTCAAAAACTTCTAAACCAGCTCAAACCCTGGATCACACTCCTTACCAGAAGGTATTCAAACCACTCTGCTCCCATCCTCCAGTCCAGACCCAGATCTTTGGTGAGGAAGCTAGCAACATTTTGCCGCCCCCTGTTGGACATAAAACCTGTCATTGCCAGCTCTCTCATGTTAGCATCCACAAAGGGCACTCCTGTTCTTCCCTCTGTGATAATGAAATACATGTAAATATTCAGCTGCCAAAACATAGTTAACAATTCAGAAATCTCTTAAAGCCTCTGACTGTTTTGATTTGATGGAGCATACATACATAATGATGGGGATAATTATGGTACAAACCTTTCCATGCATCGAAAAGCTTCATGTCCTTTTTCCATGGCACAGATTTGTCTTGAAGACCTGAGATAAAACGACCTCAGTGTGAGCTTGACATTCATTGGAGTGCATAAGGAAAATAAATAAAACTCAAATGTTGGGCTAATTTTACCTTTGAGCTGAAATAGTCTGTTTCCATACTTGACAGCCACAAACTTGAAGTAATCTCTCCACAAAAGCTCAAAAATCACCCTGAAGGACAGAAGTGAAGACAGTCAAAATTGTATTTCAGTCTGTGGTCTATGAGAGCGTCATATTTCAGAAGTAAATTTATGTAATTAGCTTCAGAGGTAGAGGAAGAACCAAAGAACATCTACTTTACCAATATGACCCTATGTTTATTTGTCTACAGTTTTGTATTAGATCAATTTATTATTATTTACATAATATATTTACTCCAAACTCACCAATATGTGCTCTGATTGGCTGTCCGCTCCCTCTCATACTGCTTGATCTGATGATAGATGTACCTCGGTGAAATGCAACCCACTGCCAGCCTGCAGAAAGCCAGTGCATCCTCATTACAGACATATTTATCACTGACTTACACACATTAAACTCTAGTAAGCATTCAGTGGTGGAGGAAATGAAACAATAACACTCACCAAGGTGCAAATTTAGTGGAATAGTCTACACCAATCAAGCCATTACGAGTCTCCTTGTACATTGCAACTTTATCCTAGAAAACAGACATTAACTATTTTTATTACATGATACATCACCACTTTTTTTACTGTTTTATAAGCAGCAATTAGTGTCCATTTGTGATGGATGTTGTACTCACAGTGTCCCAGAAATAATGTTTGAGTCTGGCCAGAGCCTGACTTTCACCACCACCACAGGGGAAGGCTGAGCGAGGATCATTCAAAGGCTCTAAAAGGATAAAACAGAAAAGCATTTTAGCATCAAGCTGCTTCATTCATGTTAAGGACTCCCTGATGTACACTCAGACACACAGAATCATAAAAGCTTAATCTTATACATCGAAATTTATTAGAACATCTGTGCTCAGCATTTTTCCTGAAAATAGCAGCAGTATTGATTTACTTAATAGAAGCTCTCCATAAACTTGACAATTTGTTCTTCCTAACTGGCAGCAGCATACAGAGACATTCACACAAGAGTCAATTTAATAAGCACTACTGTTTGAGTCCAACCATTTGTATTGAGCATAATAAGACATGAGGACGTTGACCTGTCTGTTGTAGGTCCTGTGCTGTGGGGATGGATCCTTCCTCCAGCCCTGGAGGAAGAGGCTTTAACTGTTCAGGTGTTGGAAATGCAGACCTCACCATACTCTGGGTTTCAACTGCCTTCCTGAATTGAGTGTATACATCAGGCAGGCTAAAAAAAAAAAAAAAACAGGAGGAAATATTACAAGACATTCCCAATAGTTAACACTTCTTAAACTATGTAGTATTAAAAATAACAATTTCCTCTTTACTATAGTTTTTGCCTGAATGCCAAAAAAAGAAGTCTTAAACAAGCAATGTACCCTCTCACCTAGACATGTGATGAAATGGGATATCATCTCTGTGGTACAATGTGCACCCCCAGCAGGTGTGAACTTTAACCTTCATCTGTGCACACACATCCTTCACCTTTTTTTCCACATTCAGCTCTTCTGAAGTAACCTGGGACATGAGCGTGTGACCAACAATGTTAAAATCACCAGACAGTGCTGTAAATCTGCGACTATTCACATGAAATAGAGAGAAGGTGTTAAAAACTACCTCTTCATGGAAAGCCACAGTGCTGACTGAGCCCAGTTGCTTAATGAGCTCTGCAACAACATCCTCTGGCTTACCCCGTCTCACCACCAGGTTGCTGTCACACAAGCATGCACAGACACACACAAAAAAAGCAAACAAAAAAAGAAAACAAAAACACAGACATGTAAGTCCCAATTCACATCATGCCAGGCAAGCTGCATCCTGGGTAGAGCCATTCCCCCCAGCCCCCCTGCAGACCGGAAAACATGATGAGAACTGTGTCTGCAGCAGCCATGTTAATGTAAACATGACCCATGATAGACCCAGGTGTGTCCTGATCCTGTTGTATCAGTACTCATGAAATCCTAGAAAATTCAGAGTCTACTCTAGGTCTACTCTGCACTGAATGTAATAATAACATGGCACATAATTCATGATCATTTGTAAAGTCTGCTGATAGTGCTTTAGTGCAGTAACAAAGACAAATGAACATTGAAAAATGTCTCGAATATCAAATAGAGCAATAAAAGACACATATGCCGAGGTCATAAACAGGAAGACAAGTCCATGGATGACAGTTTAATTACCTGCCCTTGTTGAGCAGTGTGTTTCTGAGGTCTCTGATACTCTCCAGTAAGAAGCGAAGGCGGAACGGTCCAGTCTTTGGTAGGTTGTAGTTGTATGTTCCCACATAATGTCTGGGATCGAAGCAGTACAGTGGGACAATGTACTCTGCATTTCTTTGAGCCCAGTGGAAAAGCTGCACAGACAGAATAACCATGACTTGATTAAATTGAAATAGAAAAAAAAATGTATATTTGAAAAATAGAAATGATTATGTTAATGTAAACAAATTGCACATACACGTATATGTTAATACGCATATACATGTTTATAGAGCACATTTGATTCAGTGTAAGGTGCTCTAAGCCAAAAGTAAGGAAGTAAGCCTTCCAATTTTGTTTTACGTCTCTTATTTTGAAAACTGCTTCCTGAAATCGTACATGTTGTGTAATGGTCAAAGACGGTTTATAAAGCATAGTAAAGTATCTTTGGTATGATACAGTGTTAGTCTACCAAAGGCCTGGCGTTTCGTCTTATCTTAACAAGTTGACCACCAACTTACAATGTGAGAATGAAGGGCAGACTAGCGAAAATATTTTTGTCTTTTATTCTGAAAGCTGTGTACCGGATGTGTAATTTTTGTTGCAGCTGGCAAAACAGAAATTGCTAGATTTTAACATCAAAAAGTACTATATGAAATTTTCGTAAATGTTTTCAGTGATGCTAACCATTAAATAACAAAGTACTACGCACTTACATTCAGTGGACACCTTAAATTTTACGATGAATTGTTTCTGTGATGTTAAATAGCATCGGACTTCATAACTAGCTTATCATACGTTCACAGGGAATACCCTTACCTCGTTGTCGTGGAGACGCAGGTCATTTCTCAGTAAACATATGATAGTACGGGAGGTAGACATGTTGTCCGTGTGGGATAATGCAGCAGCAGTTTTTTTTTTGTAAGAGACACAAACACCTCGTTTCGTTTCCAAACTCTGTTGTTGTCTCTCATCGGCGGAAACGCTCCGGCAGACTGAGCCCCTCACGTTTTGAGACACGACGTTGCACAACGTCACGTTTCATAAGGATGTTTCCTAACAGCTGCTCCGAGACTTAGATAACTGAGTCCTCCACCTCCACAGCTTTCATTAATGTGACTTTTAACGGGATTCATTTGTCATTGTTCACATATAGCTCCGTGCCTTTTATACATTAATAATTTATGTTCATTCCTGTTAGTAACACTTCAGTATTGCCATCAAAGTCCAATATGTGTGTATGTGTGTGTGTGTGTGTTTATGCCCATAAAATTGGAATAAAATATTTTTTTAACCTCTTCTCATGAGATGAAATGTGATTTATTCGATAAAGTGTGTATCTTCTCAAAACTTTATTGATCAATCTCCTCCAAATATATCACCTATCACATCACATATCACCACATCAACCTTTATAATGGGAATAAAAAGGAATGTGCCTGAAAACTAATTGGACGTTTCTCATCTAAGATTCATCCAAATACGTTATTTTGTGAGGAAAATGTCTTGCTATCAAAAAATACATTTGGTGCAACTCTGTCTCAGAAGTTTGTATAAATGTGTGAACAATCTGCCTGAGGAAAAAACCGTCTGTGTTCATTTTTAAGTCTTGCCTCAAAGCTTATTCTTATCAAAAGTCAAAAGTGTGTTAAATCATGATTATTTTTAATTTTGATGTTAATTATTGTTTTATATTTTATGTTGTATAGTGCTATATGAATAAGATTTATTCTTATTTATCATGATTATAAATTACTTAACCAACTGAATGTTGTTCATGATGATAACAGATAACACATAAAAGACATAATGTGATAAAAAATATAGACGGTAACTCACTGTATAAATTAACACATTAACACTCTGGATGCATTACAATAGTTAAGAATGATCACAACTGCACAACAATTTGTTTACAAGATGACACAATAAAATCACTCAGGAAATAGTCTTAGACCTTTGATTTATTAAGTTAAATGTACAAAAGATCAATGACTTGATACATTTCATGTTTCAAGGCTTTGTCATTAAGACAAAACGGACTGTCCCAATCAAAAGCCTCCCAGCCTTTTTATACTGCCCAACAGCTCTCAAAGAGACAATCATACATCCTCCTGTCTAAATCACAGTACAATCTACTGTATAATGTAGCTATTTCATCAAATAGATTTGTATATAATGTAAAAGAAATTTCATACAAAAGTGCAGAACAATATGTATTTACAGTATAATCTTATTTTCATATAAAAAGAACTTCAGCAAGTCTTGTGTGTGTTCACTACTGAACAGCTGCTCACTTTATTAAGAAACTTCCCGCTTTGGCAGTGAACATTTGTGTTTACAAGCAGATTCAGATAAGGCACTGACAAAGGTCTAAAAAGATTTGATCATTCTTTAAGTGCCACTGTATTACAGCCAGCCACAACACATCCAACATCAAACCCCCCAAAGTTTCATCTCATCTCCACTTTCAAGAATACAGCATTTAGCTCGGTCTATCCAACTTGACCCTTTTTGGCGACTTATTTTGTGGTTTATCTCACATGACCCGACACATAGAACACTGTGCTGTCAAGTGATCATTGAGTGACTCCATTCATATCGTGTGAAAAGCAAAGTAAAGACACGGGGTGATTGGATTCAGATTTAAGACGACAAAAAAAGTAAATGAGACGCTTCCTTCATGCTAATTTCATTATCTTTTTTTTTATAGCAACATAATGTGATGTCAATGCATCGGATTTGGTCTGTGCAGTCTAATGTGCACGAAGCTGCCATAACATAGACAAGGCTACAGGGCTCTGAGGTGACACAACAATCCAACATGACTAATACTGTACATTAATCTAGTCTAATATTCATGAAAGCTCCTGTCTCTGCAACTTTTCTTTGACTTTTCTGAGTGGAACAAGGCTCACTGCATGGGACACTGGAATGGATGTCAGAGACTCCAACAGTATTGTTGGTATTGCTTAACAGACATTGCACACTAATGCAAAAGTTTGGTTTTTTCCTTCTTTACATTGGAACAAACTACACAATTTTCTTTATGAAATTAGATAAAAAAAATCCATCGAATAGAAAAATATCTCCTCAGTTGATTATCTTGCATGTTGGAAATGTTTCAATGCATGATATCAAAAGTGCAATGTTGACAGTCCTTCTAAATGGGGTTGTGAGTGCTATGAAAATAGGGCAATACAACCCTCTAAGATGTTAAAAAAGACATTCTTACTTACAAAGTCTTATTGTAAGGCGTTGACGAAAATACATTTACACTTTTCTCTTGGTGACAATAGAAAACTCACCTGCTAAGATGACTTTGTATGTGGCATATAAAAATATTTTACCATCTTGATTTTACTCACAGCTAACACAGACTGAAGAGTGACTTACAGTATTATCAGATGTGATCAATCACCAGTCAGTCACGATTACATAGTGCCTGGCCAATCCTACGCACTGTTCTGTGGCTGTAGATGAGTGTAAAGACCCGGACGACATCACTTCCCTCTCTAACATGGGTCACTTCTCCTGCTCTTGTTATAAGACAGCAGTCTGTAGGTTGTGAGACTGCTAAGTGCTTTCTTGTCAGTCCCTTCCTGAGGGAACTCGCTACGATGCTTTGGAGGACTATGGAGATCTGACCGTGGTCAACCTGGCCTCTTGGTAAGTAATCCGGGTTGAGCTAGTTGGTGAGAAATGCAGGGGGTCCTGACAAGGCAGACACTGGTGATAGATGACAGGGCAGGAAGCTGGAGTGTACTGAGTCCTAGAGCCTG
>OMNW01008953.1:22585-32739 GCA_900303245.1 Selene dorsalis
TGCTGGGAAACTCATGTTGCCTCAAAATAAAAAAAAGCTGCAGCCATTGTCGACTTCTGACAACTGCTCTTTTCTCATTTCCTATTTCTTCTCACTAATGCCTAGTTTCATCTGTATGTGTGTGTGTGTGTGTGTGTGTGTGTGCATGTGTGTGTTATTTGTTTGCTGCCTGTGTGTGATTTTAAGATGTGTTTTCATGCACAGGTTTTTTTCTCTCTCTCTCTCTCTTTGCAAATGCGTCCCGGCACTCTGCTTCTGTCCTTCTGAAAACACATTAATCAAATTGTGAAACATCACGTTCTCCTCTGATATGAAAATGAGCCGTCCAGAACCACATTGAGGACATTGTCACCGTAATTGCTCTTTGACAGCTCTGCACGCACACACACATGCGTGCACGCACATATAATCTTTAATTGCCTCCAAAATGTTTATGTCAAGATGGTGTTGCTAAGATAATCGCTGCGGGGACTGCTTGGCCCTCACTAATGGCATCTCCGTATTTAGCGCTTCACATCAGCAGAGGAATCGGCAGAGCCCATCAGATATTTAGTGGCATGCAAAGGCGGCTATTGTTGAGGGTAATATTGTGCTGCTGGATGGTGGCCAATTCATTAAAAAACTTATTGCACCAGAAGGAAATCTAAAGCACATTGAGGCATAGCAAGAAGATTTTAATAAATATAGCTAATATGACATTTTCAATACCCTGCTTCTTTGTTTACATGCTGGAATTCTGTCCTTCACGCAGCCATCTTCCCATCATGCTCTCCTACATTTGTTACTTACTTCCCAGACTTCATTAAATCCAAAATCCTTTTAATGATCTTTACAAAGACAATGGTATAAAAAAAAATACATGTGTGAAGTGAGCTATAGTGGTAATGGGTATGTCACTGGGAATAACAGCCCAGACCATGTTCAACATGTAAACGCACCACATCGGTTTTCGCTGTCTGGAAAACAGAAAGGATCAGTGTAACCTGCTCATGTCCACTCTTTCATTCTTTCATCATTTACAATACAGGCCACAAATTTGTCACCTTATAAAAAATAAAGTGTAAGATCCCCCCGACTTTACTGACTCAGACATCAGGCATCTGTTCCCATCTCCTTATATGACTACACCCATAAGCCTTAAAGCTCATGTAATCATATTTTTTATGGTAACCATGGATCAGATGACTGTGGGTAACATGAAAGCGATGGCCAGGGGGTTTTCACCCGTATGGAAACTTTATTCTCATCAAATCCTAATTCAAGGCTGAAAAGTGTGTTTTCACTCTGTGAGAACACCTTTAAAACCAAATGTTATGAGCTGCAACTCTTAAGTTTGTCTGCATCTCTTATCCACCAAACAGGAAACGGCTGAGTTAGGAGGGAGGTCAGAGTCTCTGTCGCTGAGGAAAAACACCTGAATAAGAGCAGCTTCACATCAGGTACAGTGTTCCTCTGTTCATGCATACATCTCTCTGTTTCACACACACTCACCACATCATGAAGTGTCACATTATAGAAACATTTTGAAAAACGTTCAGAAAATGTAACTCATCTGTTTTAAATGACATGTTTTAGAGGGGATTATACAGAAGTCCTTCCTCCATTTGGTTTCTTACTCAGCTGTGTTTTCCTATTAGAGTAAAGTGTAACTTAAACGACTCCCATACGTCCTGCATAAGATATTTTATAAGCTCTAATAAAGTTGCTGCAAATATACTTCATTTGCATTTTATTAGGAAAGTTGGAAAAGTGCTCTTAAAAATGTTTGACAAATGGATGGAAATGTAGCTGCACTCTCTCGCACACTTGCCAGCTCTCTCCCTGACTCTTCATCACAGACACAGACAACACACAACACACACACACTTAGTCCTGATTGAGCGGCTGCAGTAGTGATGACCTTGCTATCGTTTACAGCAGCTGCCAGTCCTTTGTGTACCGTGGATCAGCTCAGTCACCCTCCCCACCACCGCCACCGCCACCGCTGCTGCTACATGCACACACACACAAATGCAAACACTGCAAATGGCATCCCAGTTTTAGCCTGCCTCTTCAGCCTCGGCCTAATTATCATGGTACTGAAGCTGTCATAAAAAGCCTATTGTGGCTGCGTGGAAGCGAGTCTCTTCACAAACCTCCAAGAGATTGACATTTACTAAGTCGGAAACTTGCGCCGGGATTTTCTATCACAGTCACAGAGCAGAAAAAGACGGATATAGTGTGCGGATAGGAGGCTGTAGACTGCCGTGCATTCAGCTCCTCCATATCTGGGTTGCAGAATAGAAGTGAATGATTTATGGATGCGAGGACTTTCCCCACAGTGGCCGAGGATTTGAAGTGGAAGTGAAATGACAACAGGCTCAGACAGATTGTTGTATTTACTCAGCAGGAATCCAAAATGTAAACTGAAACTGTCCTTTTCAAAGTAATGGCTACTTCGCCGCTGTCATTTATTTCTTCGGAGTGTGGCTATTAAAAAACTTTGGGGACATTGGCACAAGAGCGTTGGCAGCTTGTTTTATGATTATCACCACCGGTCAAGACGAATGTGTGATTGCAAAATAAATCCTGCATCAAACATTAATCATCAGGATAAACATCTGTTCTAACCTTGTGGAGTTACATGAGACTCAGTCTTTGACCATCTTCTGTTTAACTTGAACATTTATCACAATAAATACTTGAAATTTGGTGGGAAAAAAATCATCTGTAAGTTTATTTCCAGTAGATTGAACTGTTTTATTTTGAAACCACTTCCCATGTGTGTCTCATGTTAGTTTACTTCCTGTCTGTATCTTGTGTTTCCTTCCTGCCCCGCCCCCAAATTTTGCACCTGTGTGCAATCACCCACACCTTCCCTGTGTTTTCAAGTGTGTTGTGTTGTCCTGTCGAGTCCAGCAATCAGTGACACGTGACAGTAAGATTGTTTTCTTCACTCTAACCCTAAATAAACTGTACTGGCTGGTTACTGGTGGTGCATTTCATGTTAAGTAGAAAAAAAATGGAAAACCGAGCTCCTGCAGTGATAGAAAATTGTCCAAATAATCTGATTGTCAGACACACAGCTTGACCAGTGAACTCCACACAACCTGATGCTCTGCCTGCAACCACACCATCAGTATTTTTTAAGTTTGACTCGCTCCAATTGAAAACACACTGACCCACGAGCCGGACATGAGACGCTGCAGCCCCGCGGCAATTATTAATATTGAGTGTGACATGCGAGCTGCTGGCTTAGACAAACAGGTTTGTGACCCCCCGAAAACAATTAGAGGCTATTGTCATGACCTTTAGATGGTAACCACCCTGGAACCTGGGATTGAAAATAATGAGTCTGGCTGCAGTCATTACCTGTAGGGGAGGAGTGTGTGACTGTGTGTGTCACTGTCACTGAGCTGTTGGATCACAAATAAACTCGATATTGTCCACATTTTGTAAAGTTTGTTTGTGTTACTGTTAAAAAGTTGGAATAGTGGACAGGAGGGCTAATATCAGCTGTGAGGGTAGTGTTAAAGATCAACACCACACACACACACACACACACAAACCAGCACACTCTCTCCCTCTCTCTCTCCTGCTTGTGTGTTTACTGTGTGTTTGCCATCCACAGAGCAGGGCTAGTAGCGCTTTGTTGTGTCTCTCTGGTCCCCTTCCTCATTTGCCTTCGACAACACTGATAATCCCCCAACAAGATCCCCCATTCAAACCCCCACCTCCACACACACGCACACACACACACTCATATACGCAGGCTAACAAACATTTCCAGATGCTCAGAAGCACATTCACATACACAAAACCCTGAGCACACAAATACAGCCCATGCACAGATACGTACACAGAGACCCACATATACTAGGTGCCAACCATTGCCATGGCAACTCCAATCAGCAAAGGCTCCCTTTCCCCTATTACAGCGGGGATATGACAGTTTCTCTCTCCTCCTTCCTGCCCTCCTTGCATTATTATTGTTTCTTCTCCTCCTCCTTCCTCCCTCCTTCCTCCTTGCCATTTCTCCTCATTTCCCATCATCCACCTCCTTCTTCTGTTTCTCCAGGTCCTCCTCTCATTCACACCCACCGATACAAATCATCAGCATAACTCAAAACAGAAAAAGAAACGGCTTGGATCAGCAGAATGGGGAGTTCACTTCAAGCCCAGGAGAAAGAGGAAGGTACTTTATTCCTGTCCTTGCTGATCCCAGTTAAATCCCAGTGTCCCAATCTCACTTTTGCTCTGGATTTAATTTATTCCCATGTTTAATTAAGAGCTTTTTAGCTGAAATTATTAGGTTATGCATCCATATATTATGCACGGCTTGTCCTCTGCGGTGTCATAGGGGGTAGTTGGAGTTCCATCCGTGCACATTTTGTGGTGCACACTGGAGAGTTTTCCAAAATTCAAAATCACATTTAGTTCAGTGAAGATGCTGAGAGAATTGTGTGTCTCTGAACGTAGTCTGTGTAATCCAGTGTCCACGATGGCTGGGTTAAAAAAATGTCTTCCTTCTTCCTGCAGCGTGCCGCACACACACACAGAGGTAGAGACATCTCTCAGCCCACTGGCTCATGACGTCCCCCTGCCTCTGACCGCCAGCGCCAGACAATGGAGGAAGAAAAGTCAGGTCAGTCCAGCACAGGGTGCCGTGTCCCCTCTCTGCATCATGAAGCTCTCAGCTGGACGTCCCAGCCTCGGTGTAATGGCTCATGATGAGAGTGCAGTGCTAAGTCTCCCACCCTGACCTGCTGTATACATTGCTGTATTTTGGGATATTCTCATCTCTGTCTGTTCTGTCTGATGAGTTGCGCCCATGATTGACAGCTGACTGGCTCTGTATTGGCAGCTCTCTGCTTGCTTTGTGAGTGACTTGGGGCGATTTTGACGTAGTTTGACAAAATACAGGAGATGGATCTGCACCAGGGAGATGATAGTTAATGGGGAGACAAGTGGAGCTGTTTACCATCTATCAGTCAAAATGATTGTCACATGATTGTTTTTCACATATTAGAGCAGATATAGATTATTATCACCTCCAATCAACCCCTGGATTAGAAGCTGTTGTATGTTATACTAACAAAGTTGGAGATACTGCAGATACTGAAGGTTGCTCTTCATTGCAGCTACTTGACTCCCCTCTCCTCACCCCCCTCAGTGCCATCCTCCCCCCTCTCTCCCGACTGGCTGTTGAAAGGACCATTTAGGGTCCATTCACATCAAAGACCCCCTCAGTGACTTAATGGTGCCATTGTTGTTTCCTCTTCAAAAGAAACAGAGGTGAGAGGCGGAGACAGAGAAAGGGAGAAAGAGAAAGGAAGATAATGTCCTTTTTTTTAACATGCTATCACTGTCCCTTTCACACACACACACACACACACAGATTTTTCTTACTGCAGTTCAAACATTTAGCTAATTATGTGATGGTTTCTCTGTTTCGGCATCAAATCAACTTTTTAAAAGAACTTTCTGCACTCAAGCGGCACCGTCTTCTTTTAAAGATGGCCGTTAGGTTAGCAGCTACTGAACCATATCTGACTCAACTGTGCTTGTCACTATAAAACCACACACTTACAGATGGTACAAACACACACACAGAGCAGCCAGTGAAACCCTGCCAAAGCAACAGAGATGCTTCCAACTCTGCCACAGAATTAATCTCAAGAGTATTCAAAGTGAACACTGACACATATCAGGCTCCTCTCGCAGGAGTTTGAGTGTATATTTAACAGCTTTTCACTAATGAGGATGTTAATGGACAACTGTCTGTCTGTGAAGTCGGAGCATCACAGCAAGTGTTGAGGAAAAAAAAGGAAAGCGGGCGATTCACAGCTCTTTTTCAAGAAGAATTATCGAAATGAAACACCCACTTTGCACATTTCTAATCAGCCGAGTGCTCGGTGACCAGTGCAGGAGATCCAGCCTGATAACAGCGAGACGTATCGAGAAACGAACCATGCACACGCGTGCTGAAGGGGGCGATGATGTAGAAGAGCGGTGGCGATACTAATGTAAAGCACTCAGCCTTGACTAACAGAAAATCAAACTTAACATTTCTCACTCACCCCAGCTTCAATAAGTTTGCACTAAAGATCAGCAAAGTGGATATTAGGTCAGCCAATCAGTGCGAGCTGCCTGAGGAGGCTCAATAATTTACTAATTAATTGATAATTCATTAGGAAATAAATACTATTATTTCGTGAGACTTTTGACTTGGGGGTAGATTCCCATTATGTCAGTTTAACACCACAGGGGGCTTATTTTAGTGCCTGCCTCACCAGATTTAGCTCGGCTCAAAGCTCATTAAGCTTAAGATTAATATGTCTATTTTATTCAAACACAGAAATTAAAAAAAAAAAAAAGAATGAAACAAAATGCTACGTTTAATTCAGAGCACAGACAGATTTTTAACAATCTATATCACAGTGTGTTGTATTTACGCTGGTGTGTGTGTTCATGATTAATTCATTTTTGACATTAACTGTCACTAAATTGCCACTGTGCCAACAAGCAGCTGCTCAAAAATGCTCAAAACATATATATTGATATGTTTTCATGCCCATATCATGTTCAGATTCAGTTTACACATAGACAACAGGTCTTTTCTCTGTCTGTCTTTGCTGCTATTAGGTGTAAATATGTTTCACATTGTATATATCTTCATTGGACTGGACTTAATATAGTTCACCTGTGAAATTGCATCACTTTTTATGATGCTGTTAAATGGCTCAAGGCCCCCGGGCTGAGTCATATGAAGAGCTAAGGAAAGCAACGCCCACCAGGTGAAGTAAATATGACACCAAGCAGAGAAGTCAGCGTGAAGATGTCATGGTGTGACATCCCTGTTCACACAGACCAACACAAAAATCAATATTTTTGGCTGGGCTTGTTTTGTCCCCAGCAACGCTCCAAGTACACAATTATTATATGTTCATCAGAGAAACCGGTGGCTGTCAGAGCACAAAAGCTTTTTAAACAATTAGACCGAGAAAGTGAAACTCCATTAGAGCTTGAAAAAGCAGGATCGATTTACAAAAACATATCTGAACAATTCAAGGAATGAATAAT
Organism: Selene dorsalis; assembly: GCA_900303245.1. Lineage (NCBI taxonomy): Eukaryota > Metazoa > Chordata > Actinopteri > Carangiformes > Carangidae > Selene > Selene dorsalis. The sequence continues at coordinate 29,648 of OMNW01008953.1, forward strand.
AAATCTGCTAAAGAAGAAGGTGAAGAATCACTGGTTAACTGTGTTTACACAACTCTGGGTCAAGAGGGAGCCTCCATTGATTATTGATATTGATAAGTTGATCAGATATATCCTGGTTACATATGATAATGAGGACATCTCACAAATTGCTATTAGCCTGATTTTGGATGGGATTTATGCATCATTTTAAGAGAATGACAAGTTTTAAAAAAATTAGCTCTCCTAATTATGTTTTATAATTAAAGGCTGTAGAGACACTTATTAAGGCAGACAAGGACTCAGCTAATCTGGTTACATAAGAACCACACATGTAAAGCTTTTTCTTACCACAGCCCCGCTCAGGAAATACAAGTTTTCTGTCTCTTTCTGCTTTCTGTCGATTCAAGTGAATGAAATGAGAATAACACGATCAAATCAGGATTTGGAAAGAGCTTAAATCTATATTCATATAACCCTAACCCGTTGATGGGAGGATTTCTTCTATGTCATCTGTCATTCTGCGTCATGTATCTATAATTAGGTGACAGTTCCTTCATGTTTGTCCCCATGAGCAACACATTTCTCATTGTTAATGGCCATTATGTATTATCATTAGCCAAGCTATGGACTCACCATTGACTATAATAGCCAGTAATGCATTTTTAATGCTGCTTACTTAGTTTTAGTTAGTTAGATTTTTCTTTATGCTGACCTAAGACCTTGACTATGAAATGTCCAAGTGTTAGACAACATATTTTTGAGTTTGTCCTCATGCAGCACTCTTGTTTTTCTCTGTCAAGATCCAGATGTTCAGCTGGGATGTTGGTGGTCCTGCTTCTTCAACCTGCCTCAAGCCTGTTGAAACCAGCACCAGCCTGAGAGGGACAGAGGTAAGTGAATGAACTAAAGCTACCTCCTACTGCCTTGGGTTAGTTTGATACTTATCCTGATCCTGGACTAAGATCTTGATGATGAGGTTGTTGTAGTGGAGCTGATCCAGCAGAACCGGCACTGACAGGCTCACCCAGCTGTCAAAGGTCACCCCCTGCGCCGGCATGTGTGAACATTGATTTACATACAGTGTCCTGAGAGCAGACGTAGACAACATGTGAATAATGCTGAGTAATGTTGAATAATGTGGAGGGCAGATCCTGTGTTTGTTATGAGGGTGTGAGACGACCTCTTCCTCGTCCCTGATGAACTTGTTTGTTGTGTTTGCCCTGTCAGCCATATATCATCATCCATCTCGTCTTTGGTCGAGCTCGGTTTCACCTGAGGTCAGGGCATTCTTGATAAGGCCTCGCTCGCTCTTTCTTATCGCTATCTGAATTACAACCAGCCCGGGACACCTCAGGAAGCCGCGGGAGTGCATACCAAACATACCCGAGTCGCCCTTCTCTCTCCGCCGTGGTCGCAGCGGGAGCCAAGACTCAGCCAGGCTTGATAAACACTGACAGTTGAGGCGGGGTATTTCCATGACTGACGGTTATTGACTGGGCGATATGGTGATTTGTTTCTGTGCTCCGGCACAATTGATTAACCATAAGGAAACTCAGGAGACGTTATTGGATTACTATTCAGAAAGATTGAGTGTCAGTCTCCATCGGATTCCGTATCTCATCCATCTCTCTTTCTCTCTCCGTCTTTCTCTCTTCAGCATATATTAGTCATTTTCAATAATAGCAGGCCGATATGGAAGTGTCTCCTGTCCTGCATTTGATATTCTATATCCATTGCTAAATAATGATAGATCCTTGGGCTTGTCTTGTTCACCTGTCGGCCTTTTCCTTCTTCCTCAGTCTTTGTGTGTGTGTGTGTGATTGGCTCATCGCTGCTTCCCTTCATGTCTGTCTGCTGGCTGCTTTGACTCTCTCATCCTTTGTGCGGTGAAATTAAGGAGCCAATGCACCGATTATACACATGAGGATTTACTTTACTCTCGAGGAGTAGTACTCAGCTTGTGAAAACAGTTGTAAAGTGTCTTCTCTGCCTTTGAAGGGAGATTTCTGAGGTCTGACAAAAATACCCCCCACCCCCAATGATGTCATGAGGGTTATCTCAGCGTGGGTTTAAAGACTTTAGATTATTTTCTTCTTGTTAAAGCCTGTGTTTTAAAGGCACTCTTTCAATCCAGGAAGAAACAGACACAATCAGAGACAGATGATTCGTCACACAGTTACAACTCGCTGCTCAGTCCGTGCCTCAATACATTTACATAAATGATGTATTGTATAGTCATGAAGCCTGTTTTTAATATATTATTAAATTGTCCTCCGGCTTTTGATTAACAAGCATCATTCTCTTCATTCTCTATAATATGTAATTACAGATGGAAAACTCCACCACAAACAGGTTACATCATCTGCTACTCCCTCCCCAGAGAAACCAGCTCTTTCTATGGCCCTCTCTCATTTTTTGCCAAGATATCAAACATTGAAAAGATAATTAAAGGGTTCAATTCTAGTGAAGATCCTAAATTTTCCAAAATACCCTAATATTTGAAGAGCAGTTTGGACTGCGCCTGTAGGCGGTCGCATAAATCCTGAGTGATGTCGTTTAAAACATCGCGTCTTTGACTGTCACACAGTATAAATCAGCGAGACAGTGGGATAAGATACTGAAGGGCAGGAAACTGGTGGAAACTATATGTTAAATACCAGCTTTCACATGTGGGTGTGTAAATGCCAGTGCGTCTCCCTCTGGCCCTGCCTCCCACTCATCTCATCTCAAGGAGACAAAGATACGGTCCATATTGCATCCACTGGTCCATATCAAGGTCAATCAGTGGCACAATGAGGCAAATGTCTTTTAAAAGTGTGTGTGTGTGTGTGTGTGTGGGTGTGTCAGGTGACATGGGGCACTCACTTACATGACTGACACAGATGTTACCTTTGTGGTCAGAAGGCTGTAAGTCAATTAGGTTTTGCTAATGGGGCCGACCGTGCACACACACACACACACACACACACACACACACTTAGAGTCTCATACACGATATTGATAAGATTACCATGGTAATGTGAATGCAGCAGGGTTAAACCACATTAAGGGAGCCGCCTTTCTCAAAGATCTTTGCTTTTCTAACCCGTCAGCCATCTTATCCTAAGTGCCCA
>OMNW01008956.1:0-21232 GCA_900303245.1 Selene dorsalis
GTCTGTCTGCCTTTCATATGCTGTCACTCAGTCTTTGTCTGAACCCCTATCACTGTGGCTCTTCTCTCTGCCTGCCACGCAGTCTCCCCTATATGGTTATCCTTGTCTTGGCCGAGCCTGCGTGCTGGCGACAACGTGTCCATTTGTGTGTTTGCTGACGTTCACCTTCACACATGTCTCATTTGCAGAGGACTAATCGAGACTCACACCCTGACGTCAGAGGCCTGCAGGAAGGAAATGAAGTGGCTGAGGGAGACTTTCTGAGGGATGAAATGAACTCACTCACCCACTCTGCATGCTGAGTGTTTACCCTGCGAGAGAACTTAGTAAACCAGCTTTCTTCTTTTGACATGAACATAACAGGTTCACAACTAAAGGCCACAGCACTGCGGTCAGCATGACATCTGACCTATCACATCCATAATTGATGAACATTATTTGTGCCATTACTGCACGATCAGATCCCATTGTCCAGCATGTGGAAACATGAGCCTCTGAGACAGTGAACCTCTGCTCCTGATCGCACAGCAAACAGAATAGGAAGGAAAAAAGACACAGAGAGGAGGAGACTCATGGACTGTGTGAAGGAAATCATTTTGAGTGAGCACTTTCTCAAAGAATCAGTGAAATTGTGGTCATGAGTTCACCCACGGAGCAATAATGAGCTCATCACTAGAACATGTGTGTGACACTGCATGAAGTGTGAAAAGTTGAAAAGAGCATTACTGTGGAAACTTCCACAATATTTACAAAATGTAAGGGACAATCCCTCAAGAGAAGAACATTTGACTGTTTTTGATGAATTTACTGACCAAAAAGCTGGACACTCAAACCACAGAGGATCATGCAACTTCTCAGGTGCACCAAGAGTGTAGAAATAAACAAATCTTCACATGCAACAAATTCACCCAAAGTTAAATATGATATAGAACATAGCAGCAAAGTTCACTGTAAAATATGCAAAAAAAATTACAAGAAACAGCTCTCTTCATCATCACTGAGCAGCCTCATGCATGTATTGTGTTTGTGCAAACTCTGGAACAAAAGCAGCTCTTGCCACATGAGGAAAAATAAAGGCCTATGTAGCAAATTGTAGTAATTGTAGTAAAAGTAATAACGCATGAGCTTGCTTTGAATCAGTTATTCATGCATTTAACTCACTTTCAGGGCAGCAAGGGATGTATTATTAATTACAGAAAGCAATACGTTTAAGATATAGCCTTTATGTCTAATTATATATTGTATGTTTATTTTTGTTGGTAATAAGGACCCCCTTGCTGCATTTAATGAATCTAATGAATGCAATTTATGAATGGAAAATCTTCCTTCTGTTGCTGCCTTATCCTCACTGGTGTCTAGGCCACAGACTGAAATGTCTGAATGAGTGTTAGTGAGCATCAATGTGTGCACTAATCATGGGACCACAGCCAGGCGCAGTACATCCGGTCTTGAGTCAGAAATAAAAGAGGAGAGCGGGGTGAAGACAGGGCACATCTGTCTGACGGTCTGTCCGCTTCTCGAAAGGTTTACGCACATGGCTAAAAATACACTGCAGCAGAATGCAAAGGCAGATTGGTCTGGGAAAAAGATAGTAGAGATTTGATGTGGGACACAGTGAATGACATATTTAATCATATGGCAAGGAAAACATGAGTAAAAGTGACTACACTGTCAAGATGAAGTGTGCGTCTTGAGTTTGCTGTTAACAAAAGAACAAAAGAACAGTGATTAGATGGGCGCTTATGAGTCAGTCACACCGCCTCGTTCTGGAAGGTTGCATAGCCCATATTTGTTGGCATAGACGCAACATGTGACGTCCTTTAGATAGTTTGTTTAAGTGCCCAAAAATGTGACTGCCACATCCTCTGTGGACACGAGGATTTGCAGTTGCTATTCCGGCAACACCATATTTGCTCCAGACTTTGGAGTTCTCAAACAGATCGGTCTGTTGCTCTGCAGGGGTTTTCTCGCTTTCCCTTTGTTTGTCTTAGATGCTGTCTTTCAGCCATCTCCCACAATCAGGGACGCGTCTTCATTGGTCCCATTGTTTGCAGAGGACATTATAGAGATCTTACATTGGAAGTACCAGAAGGAGGACTGATCCAAAAGTGTATCCTGGGTTTGGTTAGATGGGATGACAAAGATATCAAATCTGTCAAAGGTCTAAACACATATCCTCTGTAATAAAAGTCGTGTTGTGTCTTTATTCTGAAAACACGTTTTAATTGTAGCATTTTATCGCATCAAATAGGCCTAAATTGAGATGTCATATACTGTAAACATAAAAAAAGAGTACACAAATCTGTTTCAATCACGTCCCCCCTACCCACCCCCATCAGTCTGTGAATGTAACATAAATTGACTTATCTATCAGCAATCCCAAAAGATTTTTTAAGAGATCTGTTACACTGAACAAGAATGAAATTGTTTAATTAGTAATCGGAACTGCAAACTTTACTGCACTGCTCTGTCAGTTTATTGAGTTTGTACCAGAAAGAAAAAATGGCTTGTTCCAGGCTGTACTTGCAAGACAATATCTACAATATTCAGAATGCCTTCAAATATAAACAAAACGTATCGTATTATTCACACAATGAATGTTAGTCATAAACTGTATATAAAAAGTTATTAGTCCGCATAAAAGTTTTGGTCTATCACACTGTAAACCCCTCCCCAAAACATATTGGTACAACCCCAGGTCCCACACGCGCGAAAGTTCTGCTGCAGTAATGGCGTCGAAAGCAGGTCAGTCTGTGCTGTGCTGTAAACAAACAATGGACAATTGTATGATTAAAACAACAGCGTGAGTTAGACACAGCCCGAAGATGTGATGTGTTGTCTTTGCATTTGATAAACGGGTTCTGTGAGTAGTGTCTTCTATTACAGCGGCCCTCATCTTGTATTTTGGTCAGACTGCTGCCATGAGATTAACTGTTAGCATCACGGCTAACAGTTAAACGTCCCCCAAACTGACCAGATTTCATGATGAAACATTCAACACTAGAGTGACTTGACTTCTTGCACGTGTTTGATAGTTTGTGTGTGCTGAAATGAATGGCTGTCTGTCGCCGTCTTCTACAAAATTCGCTTCAATTAGTGCCTGTTGAAAGTTATACCCATTTTATAAAAACTAAAGTATAACAACATTTGCTGTCCAGGTCGCCGAGGGACGAAGCGTAAAGCGGAGGTTGCGGTGGAGGAGGAGAAGCCGTCAGTGGAGGAGAAGGAGGAGAAAGAGGAGGAGAGGGGAGACGGAGACAACGACCTGCAGGGCCAGAGGGTGGTCATTGAACACTGGTGAATAACACACCACACCTCATCATGGAATAAATACTCAGATTATTAACATTAGTTTGCCACTTAATCACAAGTAAAAGTTATACATTCTCCATATTTAAATCTTTGAATTTCGTCTTCTTTGGCAAGTGCAGAATTTATTATTCATGATACTTGAAAATGTATAAGCAGCCTTCCAGTGTAGATAGTCAGACCGATGTACACAGTTGTGTAGTTGGTGCTGTCACAATACATCATACTTATGACAAGATTGTATATTTTGTATGATTAATCTTTACTAACTAGGTTTTTATGCTGAACCAGTGCACAGTGATGTTATGAAGTACTCTACCTCACAACTACTTAACACGTTACCTATATATAATATTCATATGTAGCCACACACCTCCTGGATAACATTAGTTCCCTCTCGTGATGGCCACCTGTTGGTTGATCTGCTGTTTCCGGCAGTAAGAGCTGACGAGTGTATGGGCGTAATGCTGAGGAGGTCAAATCTGCCCTCCTGGCTGCCCACCCTGAACTGACAGTGGTCCTCAACCCTGAGAAACCCCGCAGGAACAGCTTCGAGATCACTCTGCTGGACGGAGGCAAAGGTGAGGAGGACAAAAAGGGGGAATCCAAGAATAAGTCAGCCATGTGGTGTCCCTTAGGGAAAATTCAACGTCATTCTCAACCAAATGTCACTGTCTTCATTCTTGGAATTTTACCCATTTGTTGTGGCTATTAACCAAATGTATAAGCACCTAAAACTTCACATTTTTCCAACCACTACTGGCTATGCTTTGCTGTTCATAGCATTGAAAAGTGTCAGCTTACACTGTATCTATCTGGAAGCAATGCCACAGTTGCTCAGGACTACAACAGACCTTGCTTTGGATAATTGTGAAATGACAGTTGTTCACAATGATGTGACCTGTGTTCCCTCTTATAACCCTGATTTAAACTGGGACATAGGTGGAAGGTGGAATGAACAGTAAGGACACAGAGTTTCAAAGGGAAATGTATATACTGTCACATTTAGAACTCAAACTTCAAAATTAGCCAAATATCAATTAAACACATTCTCCAACCATTGAGCATAGTCGCAATACAAAATTGCTTTTCATCCAAAGGCTTATAAGGTTTCGCACCCCTTATGAATCCCAGACGTTAAGCAAAGAAGTGAAGAAAGACATTTTGCCAGAACTTGTACTTGGCCAGAGTCGGTGTCTCTTCTGGCTCATAAATCCCTCCTTGAACAGTAAACAGAAAGCTATGTTTACCAGTGGAAGCAGCTGAAGACAAAGTGCGAATAAACACTACCCCCTTGTCTAATTAGACACAATGTTTGCCTAGTGTTTCCTGTTTTAATTTGCATGATGATTTTACTCTTGAGCGAATGAGGTAGGTACATAACATCCTCCTCACTTAATATCTTAGTTTTTGAGGCATTCAGCACATCTCAAATTGTCTTACAAGTTTTTGATTTTACTGCTACCGCTTTTAACACAGGATGAATATCACTTATTTTCTGCACTGTTCCTATGAATGACGCTATCCTTTTATGTCTCGTCCCTAAAGAAACAACTCTCTGGACTGGAATAAAGAAGGGTCCGCCTCGTAAGCTGAAGTTCCCTCAACCTGATGTTGTAGTTACTGCCCTACAGGAGGCTCTGAAGACTGAGTAGATGCCCGGTGAAGGTGTGTTTCAAAGATGTCTGACACAACACAAAAGAACACACAAATTGGCATTTCAACCTTACACTTTGTTTTATTCATCTATAATACAGATAGAAATGCATTCAAATGAAATTTAAGGAGCTGTATAGTGGAAGTAAAAGGTTCTTGCTTTCAAATTAAGTTTCACAGACAGGTGCTATATTTTTGTAGAAAAAAACATTTAGTTTTCATAAATTTTCATTTTATTCATGTACTAAATATATTTTAGATTTTTTTTTTTACTGTCTCAATATAAACTTTTTAACTGGAAATGCTAGAATGGCAGCCTCAAACATAAACATATTCACTCATGTATACTGCATAGCTTTTACCAGCATCTCAGAGTAAGCGGTTGTTGCTTCAGTATTTGTCTTGATTCACTGTTCCTTCATGCATATTTCAGTTTTTTCCTCCAGGCCCATGTGCCATAACCTAAACTTAGATTTCCTTTCATATCTTAGCACCAGTTCAGAGGAGCTGTTAACTGTTTGTTAGTCAAGCTTGTGACACAGTTGGCCTTCAGCTATTTGCCTATATCCAACGCGCTTTATACTTTGACTTACAAACTGATTGGTGTGGGCTCCTCCTCTATAGTTAAACTAACAGGTCTGAAAATGACCTGCTAATTTCTGTAGCTGGCACGTTGAATGCTAACCTTGCATATGATAAATAACATAATGGATTTGACTTAATTTAGTCAGAACTTCTATGCTCACCCCCATACGTATTGTGTCAACTGCCGCTGGATGAGACTAATAGCCTCATGTGTAACTCAGATTATTTAGGAGTGTCTAAGTTCTTATTAAACAGTGGTTTGTTGGGAGTATTTATGAGTTTAACAGAAATGATCTTGCCTTGGATGCAGCCAAGAGTTCAGAAGATGTGGCTGTGGAAGCAGAATGATGAAGAGTGACCAAGGAGATGCACTCAGTCCCTCCTCTGATGATCCAAGCTCCAACAGCTCATCCTCTGGACACATGGTGACACCTAGTGGAGACTCTACAACATGTTTCTCAAAAGCACAATTTTGCTGTTATTTTTTTGAAGTGTTCCCTCAGTCATTACTGTACCCTTATATCTGTTTTTGGTGAATAAAGTCTTTATTTCTTTTTTTAAATTGTTGTGTTTTTCTGCTCTTGCATTTTGTATTTTAGAATTTCTCTCTTTAGTTTCAGGAATTATGTTGTTGTCTGGAGACGAGCCGCAACATCTCACAACTTGTGCTGTATTGAGCTGGATCGATCGCAACCAAGACTGTATTGAATGTATTTAAGTCAGAAACAAAATTTAGTTAATTTCTTAATTTATTCAGACTCTCATTATATTGATGAATGCCTTGAGAGAGAATCATGTTCAGTCTGTAAATGTATTTCAGACCCAGTTAGTATATGTCAGTCAAAATATAATGACTTTAGTTTGAAACATGACTATGAAAGTGTACTTTGCATCTCAAATTTTATGGTAATGCTAAACAGGAGGTTACAGAAAACTTAAGTATTACCGATATCTTTTCTAGTCTGATTAAAAATTATAGTTAAAATGGGTAGAGCGATATCCACGATTATATGATGCTGTTGATATTTATCTCAACATTAAAACAGATGTAACGATGATTAGATCTGACACACCAGATTGTTCACCTTGTGATAAGGTCCAGCACAGATAAGAAGGATTTGCTGAAGCTTCAGATAGTTGATAATTGAGCGGCTTGTCTGGGCCTGATTGGTCTATTTAGACTGATTTAGGCCGATGGTTGGTGAAATACACACTGCCCTGGCTGGTAAATGTTGGAAGAGAAAACTGTCCATCCACGGCAGCCACTTGGTTGAATGTATTACTATAATTTATTACAAAACCTCAAATTAGTTTTTTGTTTTGTTTGTTTTTCTCAGATTTTACTGCATTTTCACTTGCAACTGAGAAGTATTTATGATTTTTTAATCAAGCCACTTGTTTGAATGGTCAGCAAACGGCAACAAAAATAGTTTAGAATTAAATATATTATATATTATTCTTGTTTTAAATGATTGTTTCCGTTATTATTTCCAGCCTGTTCGAACCTAAAATGAATTTTCTCATCAACTGAGGTAACCGTTGCTAGGATAGGTTGCGAAGGAAGTGGCGTCATCGTCACGTGGTCTGTCACGTTAACACGGTTGCTCATAATTCGAGGGGTACTTTGTTTCTACAATAAAACCTGGATTTAGAGCGTAAGTATTTGATATAAAAAATATAAATTCGCAGACATTGACGTGATAATACTGGAGTCGTTTGTAGTTACAAATGGAGCGTCTGTAGGTTGGCGCTCCGCCTTTGCTGTTAAAATTAGAAAGACTAAGTTAGCCACGGCCTGCTACCTGCTAGCATGCTGGTGTGATTGCTTGCAAGTGACTGATGAATAACTTCCAAAGGTTCTGTTACACTGTAAACAGACAAAGATGGTACTGAATGTTAGTCGAGCTAATGGCAAACTTTTAACCCTCAGCCATTAGACTGTCTGTTTTTGGCTTCTTACTTTGATTGGCGATCTCCGTGGTGCGGAACCTCCTGTCAATTTGTGAGACTTCAGTTCTCATTTCATATCAAACTAAGAGAAAAATAAACAGTGACTGACACTGATGCATGCATGTAACCTTTTCTTTTCAGTGGGTTGTTATTGTCAGGTATTTGTAACCCAGACTTTCTCTCACCAGTCATGGCAACAGAGGGCGTGGAAAAGCCGAGTGAAGATGCTCCAGCAGCTGGAAAGGTCAGCACCAGGTTTGACCTGGAGAAGGAGACTGAACTTCGATTTGAGGTGGAAGCAGGAGAGGCAGCAGAACAAGTTGAGCTGGAGCTCCTCACTGGAATGGCTGAGGTGTTTGGTTCAGAGCTGAACCGTAACAAGAAGTACACATTTGGACCAGGCTCTAAAATAGCTGTTTTCACCTGGCAAGGTTGCAGTGTGAATCTTTATGGGAAACCAGAGGTGAGCACCAGGAGGAGGGTCTATATCATTTTGTGAAAGTTTCCATGAGGTGTTTCTGCTTCGTATGTCACAGTGTTTTAATTAGCCTATGGTATATACAGGTGCATCAGAAATTGAGTATCATGGAAAAGTTTTTTTCACATAATTTAATTCTGAAGCTGAAACTTTTACATACAGTCATTACACAGTGAAACATACATTTCAGAGTGAAGTATTTCAAACCTTGTTTTGTTTGAATTTCAGCGATAACTGCTTAGGACTTACGAAAACCTGTATCACATTTAACCTGGTGGCACTTGTGTTTGCCAGTTAATGAAATGAGAGGCTCAAATAACCAGTTTCTCCCCCGTACACAGGTGGCTTATATATCCAAGGACACTCCCATGCTGCTCTACCTGAACACACATGCTGCCCTGGAACAGATGAGAAAACAAGCAGAGCGGGACAATGAGAGGGGGCCGAGGGTATGTTTGAAATTGAGCACTACTATTTTCAGGGGCCTCTTTATCAGATCCCAGTAAGTGAATTTTACATTAGTAATAATTCATTCCTCAGGTGATGGTGGTGGGACCCACAGATGTGGGGAAGTCCACAGTGTGCCGGCTGCTATTGAGCTATGCTGTAAGGGTGGGCAGAAGGCCGACCCTGGTGGAACTGGATGTTGGACAGAGTGGGGTAAGTTGAACTGGAGTCATAATCAATCCAAGCTTTGGACAATAGTGGATTAACACCATCTTATACAACTGTTCATTCAACTGTCCTGCATCAAAATCATCTTAAATTCATAAAATATTGTTTTATAGATACAGAATAGTTATGATGTCCCACCTCTTGGTCTAGTAATATGGGGCAGACTTACATAATTGATCATTTTCCTTACTCATTACAAAGAATGAAACACAGCAGAAAGAACATGGAAAGTGCCCAGTCTACTGGAAGACAGGCATTTTTCACTTCCTTTGTTCATGTGAAGCAGCAGTACTACCTCGCTGTATTGGGAGTTATACTTATAATACTATAGTATAGTAGTATGTTTTTCCTGCATCATTGAATTTCAGTTGTGGTTTAAATTATAAGGATCATTTTGCTCCTTCAGGTGTCTGTACCCGGGACGGTGTCCGCGCTGTGCATTGAACGTCCAGCAGATGTGGAGGAGGGTTTCTCAGTTCAGGCTCCTTTGGTCTACCACTTTGGTTCTACTACCCCAGGGACCAACATCAAACTGTACAACAAGGTGAGAAGACAGAGTGTAGAAATTTTGTAACAATATGACATCACCGTCACATTACAAGTTATTCTGCATTGTAATGTTTCCTCCACCTACTTAACTTACTCTTTCCTCATGACTTGTAGCTGACGTCATGCTTGGCAGAGGTGTTCTCTCAGCGCTGTGAGGTGAACAGGAAAGCCAGCGTGGGGGGCTGTATCATCAACACGTGTGGCTGGGTGAAGGGCTCTGGATATCAGGCTCTGGTCCACTGTGCATCTGCGTTTCAAGTGGATGTCGTGCTGGTTCTAGACCATGAGAGGCTCTACAATGAACTCAAACGAGACCTCCCTCACTTTGTGCGGGTAGTCCTCCTCCCCAAGTCTGGCGGGGTGGTGGAACGCTCCAAGGAGTGCCGGCGGGACACCCGGGATGAGAAGATCCGCGAGTATTTCTATGGCTTCCGTGGACTGTCCTTCTACCCTTTTTCCTTTGAAGTGCGTTTCTCAGACGTTCGCATCTATAAGATTGGGGCACCATCCATCCCAGATTCCTGCCTGCCGCTGGGAATGTCTCAGGACGACACACAGCTAAAGCTGGTGCCTGTGACACCAGGGAGAGACCTCACGTATCACGTGCTGAGTGTGAGCAGTGCTGAGGATGGAGAGGAAGGTGCTAGAAAGGGTATAGTGGAGAGCCCTGTGTGTGGCTTCATTGTGGTGACTAATGTGGATACTCAAGCACAGGTGATGAAAGTACTGTCTCCAGCACCCAGACCACTGCCCAGACACACTCTGCTTATCATGGACATCCGCTTCATGGACATGAAATGAATTAACACTTCAGAAAAGATGACTCAATCTAAAAGGAAATGGGAAGCTGGATTTTGTTTCCAAGTTGTCTTGTTTGTGCTTTGTATAAACTATAGCAGGCAAAATGAAATAATTTTAAAACAAAGTTCATTTCTGCTGTAAATTATGCCCTATTTTATAGATTATTCTGTACAGATGTTTGGGCAATTCATAGCAAAGCTATTTTTTTTTATCAGTGGAGAATTATTTTCTTGCTAATCTGTTTTATAAACATTGATTTTTTTTCACAAGTAATAAAATTTTTAAATGTAAAAAGTTCTGTGTTTTCTAAATCTTCTGTGTCCATTGCAGGACCCCATGCTCCATGCAGTCAAAACCATGACTGTGTAAGTTTGTGTCTTTTTTTTTTTTTTTAGTTAAAGTGACTCACAACACACAAGCCTCCAATCTTATTCACTGATTGGGTTCCTCAGTTGATAACTCCTGATTCCCCATAGTTTACAAATGTATACATAAATAAAGGCAAGTCCAAAGACTTCTTACTTCTACTTCTTACCACTTTTTTTCTTGCAATTCAGTTTGGAGAAACTTCACATGAGTATTTCCTGCTATTAACTGGTATACCATATTTACAAGTTATTTTACAAATCAAGATTTTACATACAAAGCTTATAAAGTATGATGCATTGTTAGATACAGTCGTTAACAGTTGGCACAGTTAAAATATTAAAATGCTGCTCAATTCATGAATATTAAAAATCTAATAATATGACACATATACTTAATGGTGCCGTTCTGTACATTTTTTGATACCTTAGCAGCTTCAAATTTACAGTAATTTTGAATTCAGGACTTTTACTTAATAGAGCATGTTCATACTTTGATACAGGTGTTTTTTCTTTAGTTGGTTATTCTCAAAATATCCTCCACCACTGCAAACGACACTAAACAGACACAGCATTATGTCAGTAAATGTTTAAGAGCACAACAACGTGAACTCATTTGTTTGTTCTGTCAACACCTGCCAGCTCATACAGGAGCTCATCAGACTTATATTAAGTTTCAGTGTTTCACTGTCACATAATTGAAATTTTATGTAACTAGTGTAAGTGGACACATGTTTGCGTAAATGCAATCCATTAAACTGACACAAATGAGTAAATATATTTCTGCTTGGTACTTTTTTTTTCAGCTTCAGGCTACCTCTTTTATTTTTGATTTTCTTGTGGTTCTCATTATATGTGTTTTTCTTTTCCAAATGAAGCCACTCTACGAAGTGAATGTGTCTCGATTCTCATATTTAAGCATTTTCTGTGCCTCTTTAAACATTAGCTACATGTAGCAGGATGTTGCTTAGTGTAGGTGGGTCTGCTGTGGTAGTTATCAGTCGACCATCTGTGATCTGTGGAGAAAACTTGACAAAAACACAAACTTTTTTTTTTTTTTATCTGACTAATGTACTATTACCTCTACTACTACTTCTGCCAGTTTGAAATGCTTAACACAATGACTATTGATTACAGTCGTTATTTTGGGAATTGAAAATTGTTAAGTGTTAAGTGATTGCCAGTGTCATGGTGTGCTATGTAATCCACTTCGTAGGTTCATGTATAGTATCTTATGTCTTCAGTGTTTTTATTTACAGATCTGCTGAAAGGAGACACAAGGGTAATTTAACTAATTCATTAGCTTTTTATGTTCTTCTCCATTTGTTGAACAATGGCACAAGAATGTTTCAGTTTTGAGGTACTAGCGCCTTGAATGAGTATTTCCACATTATGTTATATAATTCTTCACTCCACTGTATTTCATGGAAGAAAGAGAAATGTTTTACCCTTTACCCCAATATGTGACATCTGTTGTTAAATTTTGTATGTGCTACAGTTAAATGTGCTACAGGGATATTTGTATATCATATTAAGATGTGGTCTTTTAATTGTATGTGATAATAAAAGCTAATGTGGGTGATAACTATAGACTGTGTTTACATATAAAGTTTTTATATTACAAGGTTTATGAACTGTATATCCTATACATAATGTGTACATACTGCTACATAAGGCTTTTATATTTAACATCCTGTATATAAAAGTTCAAACATTACATTCAGCATGAAAAGTGTACATGCTGTATGTTGTGAATATATATAATTTACACACCTCATCTACAGTCTGTGGGCACAACATAGGTCACAACCTAGATCACAACAGACATTTTTCTTACAGCCAATCACCATCTACGGTGTTTGTGCTGCTTCCACAGAGCACGCCCTCTCGCTCTCTGATTGGCTGTTCCTTCCACCTGAGAGACGATGGACCAGTTCCGGGATTCCGATGTCGGCCTAGCCAGCGAGCTAACTACGTTGCTAGTGGCTAACTCAAGGAGGACCTAAGCGACCCACACCCTACAGGCAAGAGAGCTCACATGTTCGGCATTAGGTGCTCGTTTTATCTGCTTTTTACGGTGACAGTTTCGCTTAGCGTAGCCACAGTTGTCTTGACAGTGAAAGCTATTCGTGTAAGCGAGTGTAAAGCTGCCATGCTAGCCATGTATTGGTGGCTAACTCTTTTAGCAGTGGTAAAGGCTTGAACTGTGTCGCAAAAAACTTTCGAGGCTAGGTAAGAGCTAACTGATTATTAAGTATGGTTAGCCATTATACCTCCCGTTATTGCCAGGTTGAAGTAAAACATCCCAGGCTTTGTTAATTAGCCATAAAGAAATGGACTGTAATTTAAAGGGGTTCATACTATACTAGTGCTGTCTTGACTGAGTCTAGCTCTGCCCTGGCCTGTTGTTTAACGCCTAGTTTGTTTGAACCTATGGCTCAAACATGAAGGGATAGCCAGCCAAATGTTACAGATATAAACCAGACATCAGATAGAAAACTATCTGAGTGTCAGTATTTCTCCGACATTGATCGTAATTACTTGACCGGCCACTTAACGATGTAGCTTGCGAGCTGCAGATTGTTGCGGTGACATGACAGGCAGAACTCGACACGGAGATTTTAGGATTAACATCCATTATAGTCGAGGGGGATTTGTTGTGGGGCAGATGAGATTATTAACAACAGGCGCACTGACACTCTGGCTTGCCCACAGCTTAGTATTTGTTAGCACTGATGATTGCTGAAAAGAGGGGTGTGTCCAAACTATCAGATTACATTGTTAGTCCGGCTTCCTTTTTTCAGTATTTTCACACACTGCCCGGACTAGTTTTTCATTTGGTGGTTGGGTAAATGAGCATGATATGTGTCACAGAGCGTTGTCTCCGTGGTGTTTTGAATTTCCAGTATTGGGAGGTTTCAGTCGACCACCTGGGGGCATTGAGGTGACAGCTGTTTGTGTAACAACAGCAGGCTGTTGGACAACTTTATGAGTAATGGTGAGAACTGTGAACTCCCATAGAACAAGGCCAGTTTTTTTCTAGGACACCAAGAGGTTGATTAGTCAGTCTAATTGTTGTGAAATCAGAGCGAAACCTCTGCTGCAAGTGTATAACCCCGCCTTGTAACCCAGCAACGTAACCAAGATTTTTGATCTATCATCGCATGGGTAAAGATAAACTAGCAATCAGATTAACTGCTATGTGATCTAACAAAGTAGTAATTATAGCTGGAATATCTGTAACATTCTCCATTTTGTCTCCTTGCGTTTTGGCTACCACTGACAAATTGTGAAATTTATTTTCAACAGGGACAGAGACATCCAACAGCTTCCCCACAGAGCAAGTGGGTGAGAGAAGAGGTGGATTAAGAGGAAAGAAAAGGACTAAAATGCAGCCGACTACATAACATCGCTGCTGCACATGGCTTTAAGAGATGCAAAATGGGAAAGGAGGTCTATCTGCAGAGAATCTGGAGGTGGGAGAGGTCTCTACATGCTGCCCCGGCCAAGCGCAGTGACACCTCGGTGACATACACGGGGCTTCTTTTTGGAATGAGTTGATTTTGTCCCCATATTAAAACAAAGACTGGACGCAGTGGTCCCAAAAGATCCAGAGGACTCTGCTTGGATATTTGAGTTATTTTACGAGGAACGGCAAGGCTAGACATCATTTAAAAAAATTTAGTTTGTCTTCAGCGGCTTTTTAAAATAAATTCCAGCTGGACTTTTCTTTGAAGTTGAGCCACTTCCCACAACTGGTTTAAAAGTGAATTTGTTTGTTTAGTTGTTTTTCCCTGCTGACTTAGTTTGAAACGCTGGAACTGTCCCTCCTGCCGCCACCCTCAGTTTCTTCAACCCACCCAGTGCCTCGACAAGCCCTCTTGGGACAATCACAGAAGTCATCAGCAGCTGCTACACTCAATCCTCTGCCTGCTCTCCTCCATGTGCTTCTGCTCTCAGTGTGCTGGCTATTCACTCACTACCTCTTTTAGTTTTCTGCTCTTTTCTTTTCATATTAATTTTCTCTGAGAGGCATAATCTGAACTGGAGCACGGTGACGAGAACTGATGTAAACACTGAGTTTCGGGAGCGGAGAGAAACCTAGGTTTCTCCAAATGTAGTTGCGCATGGGAGTGTCTGCGCTTCTGTGTACATGCACAGCATTGTTAGGGTTGCAGGTGCCAGGGAGCAGTTTAAGATTACTTTTATTTATATTGTTGCACCAAATACGGTTACATTAAAGCCATACAAAAATATTTATGAATTACCTACACATATTTTTGTATCACATTTCTCTTGTATAATTTTGCTTTTATATGCCTCTATTAAGATTATGCACACAAATTAAATATCTGCAACAGACTTTACACATACAAGAAAAGCTGTGTAAGGCTATATAAGGAAAAAAACAATCATTTTTGAGTGATAATTTTAGTGCTGGGAGACATTTTGTGTGTGAACGCAGAATCCCTCATGTCCTTGTTGAGTCTCTGCTTTGCATAGTGTTGGCTTTCTTTTCTAGTCTGTAGTCATGGCCCCACCTCCCAAACAAACACCATATTTGCCATTTTGACCTGCAGGACACCTTTTGCAGTAGGTAGACAGTAGATATCTCCCTCTGTCTTCCTTCCCTCTCTCTCTGTCTCTGATGCCGGGCTTCAGTGGTGGGGGGGTCGGGGGAGGAGTAGGTGGCCCCGCTTCTGCTCCTCCCCGTCCGTTTCGTCCCAGCCGATATGTCCCGGTGTCCGCAGCCACCACCTTCCTGGTTGGATCCACCACGCTGTTCTTCTGTTTCACGTAAGTGTCCCTTGGTCCATCCCTTTCAAATATGCAAACACTGAAAATGCAGTGCAAACATGGTGCCAGAGGCTCAAAGTATTTACACACAGTTGTGTCACTAACTGATCTTTGTGCATATTTGTGTTTGCTAAAGCCATGTGTGAATATCCCTGTTGCAGTGTTTCATCTTAAGGTGCCCTGTTTTGTATTTCACCTTATTTAACCTATTTACAGTGCGTTGAGAAAGTATTCAGACATCTCCTACTTTTTCACACTTTATTATGTTGCAGATTGTTCCAATTAAAGTGTTCAGATCCTTTGCTATGACACTTGAAATTGAGCTCAGATCTCTTACGTTTCTCTTGATCGGTCTTTAGAGGTTCTTACACCTGTCAGGCTGTAGCTGTGGAGGAGGTTACAAATTTTTTTTGTTTAATCAATTTGCAAAAAATGTCTAATACTCTGTTTCACCATTGCCATTATGAGTTATACAGTGTAGATCAACAGGAATTTCTTCATAGTGCTGCAACATAGAAAAATGAAGTGAATACTTGAATACTGAATGTACTGTACTTCAGAGAAAGTTTACTAAGCGCACTTAGGCTCCTTTGAGCCCACAGCTCCCCACCTTACAGTCAGTCTTCTACTTCTGGTCACTGGACAGCTTCAAGGAAGCTTTTTTGATGGGAAATTGTCTGGTAACAAGACTTATTAGCAGCTGTTGATGGAGCATGGAGCGTTGCTTGCTCACAGTTCAAGGACCTGGTCAAGCTTGTTTATTATCTATTTACTGCTGTTTCTATTGTGAACAGAAAATATGTCATGCTTTGAAAGACAAGCATTTGTGGCAATAGTATTACAAACTGTACATGTTGTGTTTCCTTCCTCTTTCCTGCTGTCCAGGTGCCCGTGGTTGTCAGAGTATTTCTCCTGTGTCATTCCCATCTACAATGCCGTGATCTTCCTCTTCACCCTCGCCAACTTCTGCATGGCCACTTTCATGGACCCTGGAGTCTTCCCCAGAGGTAAGCAAATATCAAGAGTGTTGATGTGCAACTCTTTGTAATTGTATTCAGTAATGTAATTTATAAGTAATAATGCAATCCTTTTAGGTCATTTTTAGATAAATTGAGACTAAGAAGCATCAATAATAGACAGACTAGTGATCATGTGCTGTGATGTGTCTGCAGCGGAGGAGGATGAGGATAAAGAGGATGATTTTCGCGCTCCACTCTATAAGACAGTGGAGATCAAGGGCATCCAGGTGCGCATGAAATGGTGCTCAACCTGTCGCTTCTACCGGCCGCCACGCTGCTCACACTGCTCAGTTTGCGACAACTGTGTGGAGGTACACACACACACATACACACACACCTCGTATGACTTGGCTTTCTTTATATGTAATAATTCATTTCACAATTTCATGCAAATATGAGTTCTACAGTGAGAGAGGGTGATAGTTTGTGATGATCTGGGCTCCTTTTGGATTTTTAAATCTTAGATTGCATTGTTGTTGTTTAGCATATTAGTCGAACTTCAGTTATTGAAATATGAATGTCTGTAAGTCTGGTTAACACTGCTTTGTGAGTTTTCTCTGTGTGTAAGGAGTCTTAGTTTTAATAGCAAGTCCTACTTTCACAGTGAGCTTTTATAAACTCCTGTGTGACTTGACTGTTCAGCCTAGTTCTGTCCTATTCTTAGTTTTCCATGTGTGAGTGTGGGAGGTAGAAAACTGTGTGGAGGTCTTATCATTTTTTGCGCTCTGTCATATAATCTGTCATATATTGACTTGTGCTTGCACCTCGGTGTCCTTTGACCCCGTGTTCTCTCAGGATTTTGACCACCACTGTCCTTGGGTGAACAACTGTATTGGTCGGAGGAATTATCGCTATTTCTTCCTCTTCCTGCTGTCACTCACCACCCACATTATGGACGTGTTTGGGTTCGGCTTGGTTTATGTGCTGCACCACCGCCAGCATTTGGACACGCCACACGCCGCTGTTACGTATCCTTCGCTTGACACACAGTCATAAAAATACAAAACATGTTCTTTTCCTATTTTTCACACTTATGTAAGATTTGTTGTAATATCCTTGACCCTCTCCTCCCAGTATGGCTGTAATGTGTGTGGCTGGTCTGTTTTTTGTCCCAGTCGCTGGCCTGACTGGGTTCCACATAGTGCTGGTGGCCCGTGGTAGGACCACAAATGAACAGGTACATTAAAAGGAGCTGATTGAGTGGGTCACATCCTGCATCATTGACTTCACTGAGACAGTTCAAACAGATTTTTCTCTTCAGTATTAAATCATTGGTGTCAGTGTGAACAGGATCATTATTCTCTCCCCCTCTCGCTCACTGTAGGTGACAGGAAAGTTTCGGGGCGGTGTTAACCCTTTCACCAATGGCTGCTTGAGGAATATTTCACATGTGCTCTGCAGCTCCCAGGCGCCCAGGTCAGCCTTCCTCTCCCATCTGCACTCATCTGTTTACTCCAGTCCTTTAACACTCTGCTCCACAATTATCCCTTTTCCACTGCCTCTTTCTTTCCACTGCTCTCTCTCTCCGTCCACTTTTCCACCCTTCCCTTTTATTGTTCTCACTCATCTGTTCAGTTCATGGAATAAATGAGCTCAAGCCTTCAGCATGAGTTGCTTCTGGTGTTAGATTGTGTTTGTCCCTAGAGGAATATAATGCGGTTTAATGCTTGTATCGTTTTAATTGGAATTCAATCATACGAGTGTGTTCCTCTCGCAGATATATGGGCCGGTGGCGCAGCCCTCAATCTGTGGAGGTACAGCCACCATTTCTTAGACCGCCTCTCACTGAGGCCCAGCTAGAAGCCAAAGTTCTGGACAATGGCATCCAGAACGATCGACACAGCACCAGGGTGAGTGGTAGTTAATCTCAGAGATGTCCAGAAAAAAAACAAGCAATCTGCATGTGGAAGTTTCAAATGAAAGAAACTCTTCTGCGTGTTATTCAGAAATGATTGGTAGGCATTTTAAAATCTTGTGGCCCAGTATAAACTACACGTGTATGATAGAGAGAACCCTACCTTTTTATGTGTATACCAAAACATTAAAAGTGAAATACTGTAGGATTTTGTAACCTAGAATATTATTATGGCAACAAGTATCGTCCATCAGCATGGCAGCAACAGTAGAACGATAATCATTATTCATATCAATTAATGCTTCCTTTATTGATTGAAATGTCTTTTCATTACGTTTCTCTGTGTCTTAACCAGTCCAAGAGCAGTCTTGATCAGATGGAGAGCCAGTCAGCTGATGCAGAGCCTCCACCTCCTCCAAAGCCAGAGCTGCGTTACCCTGGCCTTCCCCGTGCTGACACAGAGGGTGAGACGTAGACAAAACACATAGCAGACAACAAGGAAACCTAGATAGTTGCAGGTATGTCACCCGACATGTCACCATGAGTGTTGGTTGTCTCACGGTTCCTTTCCTGTCACTCAGAGAGCAGTCTGTTGACTGAAGCTCCACCTACGCCATCAATGTACAAGTATCGACCGGCTTACAACAGCCCGGGAAGGAACCACACTGCCCTCACACACCCCAACAAGGTACATGTCAGTTTATATTTGTGCAGACCTCAAAGTGTCACATATAACCAGCTAACATAACCTTATATAGGTCCTTCCTATAAATCATACAGTATGTCTTTACCTGATCGGAAACAAAACATATAAGACCCATATCCTTTTTAATCAAACACAAGAAGTAAAGAGAGCCGAACAAACAGTGTCACATAGATGACTGTAACAGATGGTCTGATGGCTTTTATGCCCTCCCCTTCTAATTTCCTTTGTGCTTAATACCATGCCCCTCTTTTTGTTTTTACTTTAAATTGATCATTCAGTGGCCATCGGTCGATCAGTAAGTCTCAGCTAGTGTCATCTGTGTGTGTTTCCCTTTGGCTGTCTCTGTGTGTTTTGAGTCAATCTATCCTTCCCCCCCGAGACTGCATTGACTGGAATGTGTAGTCCATGTACTGTATGTATTTGTATTTCCATTTATATGTTGATACACACAGTCTTTGATATGCAATGTCAGTGCTTGTTCAAGCCAGTCAATGTTTCCAATCCAGTAGTGTGATGATGGAGTAGAGCACCGGTCAAGCATCCAGTTTCTCCCTACCACTATTTCTTTTTTATCTGGTAGAATTTATACAAAACTTGGGCGACACTTTATTTCAAGTCCCTTTTTTATTTAGCCTTCGTAAGCAGTATACAAACAATTGATTAAATACATGTTTAACTGATAATTATAATAACAAAGTAACACACTATAATGTAGTTGTCAACAGATCTGTTGTATATGAAGTGTTTATTAATTTATTTGTCTACAGCAATCGCTTCTCCTAAACACAATAATAAATGTCAATGTAGAAAGAAAAAACCTGGTTGAAATAATATAAGATTGTTGACAAATAGCATATTTTAATAAACACTTGAAGATCTTCTCAAAACTGCTTTAAACTACACTATAATGTGTTATAAACCTGTTTTTGGTTGTTTATACTGCTTATAAATGCTATTCACCGAGACTAAAAGTAAAGTGTTAAAGAACTGATTTGTGCTATGTTATCTGTTCCTCACCCTCTCCCCCACTCTGCCTATGGTCTGTTTCTCCTCTCTCCTTTCCTCAGATGATTCGTGGTGAGAGTCTCGACTCTCCATCACCTTCCATCCTCCAGTCCAGCCGCCAGCCCAGCTATCGCTCGGAGCCGAGCAGCCTGGATGGGGCAACAGTGGTGGGAGGAGGTGTAGGGGTGCGCAGAGGGGGAGGGGAGAGGGGTGAGGGCCCCGGAGGCCCTGGCGGGACTGCTGGTGGGGTGTCAGGCGGCATGTCAGGTTACTCCCTGACTGGGCGCTCCTACACCTCCTACCCATCCTCTCTCGTTCTGTCTGCTGGTGGCTCACGCTCCTCCAGCCTGCGCTCAGCGCACACAGCTCATAACCCGCTGGCCACGCTCCAATCAGAAGGCACCACAGACACCAGCTACAAAAGCCTGGCCAATCAGACGCCTCGGAATGGCAGCCTGTCCTACGACAGCCTGCTGACACCATCCGAGAGCCCAGAGTTTGAGTCGGCAGCCCACGAGCTGTCGCCACAGAAGCCTCATGCTCCGTTTCCCACGGCGACTATTACAGGCCCGTCTGAGGCGGTGTCATCCAGTACCCCACTGCAGGGCTACATGTCGCCCTTCCTCTCGGCTCAGATTGCCCAGCAGAGGGAGGGGCAGCTCCTCCAGGGCTCTGCCACTTTCTCCTCCCCCCACAGGGCCTACCTGCGTGCTGTCAGTCCACCCCCTCCCTCCTCCGCTGGGCCTACTGAGACCCACCACCTCCTCCACCATAACCAGGACTCCTCTTTTCGAAGCCCTCGTAACCCTTCCTCCTCATCCTCATCCCCTGGGGCACGTTCACTAGAGCCCCCTGTCTCCCCACCACCTCGCGGCCTGTCCCTTGGCAAGTCCCACTCTTACACTGGGGAGGCAGGGCCTCAGCACAAGCCTCGACCTGCAGGAGGAGGCACTGTGCTGGGAGGGGGAGGAGCCGGAGGAGGGCAACAGGCTCCACAGTGAGTAGAGATCCGTCGCCAGATCCGTCAGCCTGCTGCTCTTCCTCCTCCTTTTCCTCCTAATCCTCCTCTTCTTCCTCCCTGGTTTGTGTCAGCCCTCCTCTTCCTCTCTGATCTGTGTGAGTCTTCCTTTTCCTCCTCCACGGTTTACAGTCTGTCTTTGCTTGTTTAGAGATTAAGTTGGGTGTGTGTATGAAAGCTTTATTGATTCAGGTGTTGGTATGTGTGGACTAGTGTTAATGAGCATGCCAGTATGTGTTTAGCTCTGAGAGCATGTCTAACCACGCTGCTATTCTTCCCTGTAGCCTTTTCTGTCCTTGTCCTGTTCTTACTCACTCA
Organism: Selene dorsalis; assembly: GCA_900303245.1. Classification (NCBI taxonomy): domain Eukaryota; kingdom Metazoa; phylum Chordata; class Actinopteri; order Carangiformes; family Carangidae; genus Selene; species Selene dorsalis. The sequence continues at coordinate 21,087 of OMNW01008956.1, forward strand.
CCATAGTAACCAAATGCCTTACACCATCACTGGTAGAGAAACCTTTTGATGTTTGCACTTGTTTGTCGTTATTTTTGAAGTAGAACCACTCACCTCCACATCCCTTTTTCTCTCCCCCTCCTCATCCCTAATATGCCCCCCCCCCC